>CAJNJA010034919.1:17072-36429 GCA_905231915.1 Symbiodinium necroappetens
TATGTATGTAATTATGTATGTACGTATGTAGGTATGCATGTATGTATGTAGGGTATGTACGTAGGTACGTAGGTACGTATGTATGCCTGTATGCATGTCTGCATGTAGGTATGTATGAATGCACGTAGGCACGTATGTATGCATGTATGTATGCGCGTTTCTACATACATTCATTTACACTTAGTTGTGTTACTCTGTTTTTGAGTTGTATTCTCATTTGTATCTAGATTTATGCATGTATGTATGTGTACATCTATGCACACATATTAACTGCGCATGCCGGCTTAGCAGGGGCACGCCGAGTTTTCATGAGACTTGTGCGCTTGTGTATGTTGAGGTTCCATTGCAGTTTTTGGTACAAGTTTTCAAAGCAGTCAGTCAGTTGGTTTAACTGGATGTAGATGTGCTTAGGCTTAGATAATTGCAAACGAATTCGCGAAAGTCACCTAAATGCGAATCTCAGGCTCGGTCTCGAAGCGTAAAGTGTTTGCCCCAGCTATCAAAGTCCACTGTACTTCTGTCAGGTCTAAGAAAGAGCTGCGGCTGCAACAAACATTGCGTCGATGCTCCGACACTGCGGTACTTCATAGCGCCGTCCGTACGAAGAGCTCACTTTGCCCGAAGCTTATAGTGTTACAGAACACCCCCCGGCAGACCACTGGCGAAGTCTCCGGCCGCAAGCAGCGTGACTCCTTCGATGTGCTTTTGAAGGCAGCTTGGTGCGCAGGGTTCCGGCTGATGATCGATGGGCCTAGAGTTTGGGTTTAGGGCTCACGGTGTTGTTATCTAGATGTCAATGTGCTCCAGGGCTGCGTGGGTTGTTTCTGTTTCAAGCTGGGCATGGTTCCGGCTTTCTCGATCGGCAAAGGCCTCGTGTTTGGAACAGAGTGGGCATTGATCGGTTAGAGGTGCGTCCGTGTACCAGATCACAGCTCAGCCAAAACAGAGAATCTCAGGCACAGAGAGGATGGGCATGACATTGCAAATGTTTGTCCATGTGTCTGCGTACGCATGTGCTCTGATATATCTGATATGTGTATGATTGTGTCTGTATATGCACATGTAATCATGGAGTGGCATGGCATGGCATGGGGCACACACGCAGCATGGGCTGGCCTGGTCTGTCTCATTTTGTCGTGTATCGCCTGTGATGCAAATACACAAGCACTGTGCGTTGTGTTCAGCGTAATGTACCGGACTGTGCTATAATGTGCTGGAAGGTCCAGGTATTGTACGGTAGGGCCAGGCAGCAGTAAGGTAAGGCAGGGCAAGGTCATGACTTAAAGTAGTAAGCAAGTACTGTGTACAAAGTTTGTATCGCATTGTGGTACATTGCATTCCGCTGTACTGCATTTTGTTCTCTGAAACTGTTATATCATTTTGTATTGTATTGTAATCACATCGTATTGTATTGAATTGTGTTGTATTGTACCGTAGGTTTGTGTATGTAAGGGCTGTTAGGGTGTACATTTGCCGGTCTTCGAAAATACGTTTGCACCCATGGAGTGTTGTACTCGTGCGTATGCATGCAGTATGCAGCAAGTATGCTGCGCAATATGCAAGTAAGAGAGTGCGGTTTTGCCCATGCAGGGATGTGTGCATGAGCTAAGGAATGACTGAAAGCTTATCCTAGTGCTAGTGCTGTGCAGCGGCACCCTGGAACCGCCCAAACCGTATCTGCATTGTTCAGAATCCCTCTGGTCGCAAACAAGCATGCA
Source organism: Symbiodinium necroappetens (assembly GCA_905231915.1). Lineage (NCBI taxonomy): Eukaryota > Dinophyceae > Suessiales > Symbiodiniaceae > Symbiodinium > Symbiodinium necroappetens. The sequence continues at coordinate 18,791 of CAJNJA010034919.1, forward strand.
AAGATTTGTCCTTGAACAAATCAGTATGGTGAAAACAAGTTCAAAAGAGGAAATCCTTGTCTAAAGAGCCAAATCCAAACACTTCACCTCGCTGTCTCAGTCAGCCCGAGGACGACATGAGCGATGGGCGTCCGAGCACCAGCCTCACAGGGAGTTCCCTGGACGACTACATCGTGGCTTGGGCTCGACCTCCATACAGTTCTTGTGTATAGATATGCACATACCTACACCAGTTGTCTTTTCAGGTTTTCGTTTTCGCTATTTAGCTTTGTAGATGTTTGTTTATGTGCTTCCGTTGGTGCTTCAGTTGCTTACATAAGGATATCTGTTTGGGGGGATCGCTTTTGGGGTCGGGCGTGCCAGAGGGTCGGTAGAAGTGGGTCTCTGGAAGTCCTTCAAATTTTGGTTGGGCTCTACATTGTGTGCCCTGGTTTTCTGAAACTCCCATTTGATAGGGAATGATGGTCTACGTGGGAGTCTGCCTATGGCCACCATAAAATATAAGGCTTATCAGGCTTACGGCGTCTAAGAAACTTCGAGGTTTAGGTGTCAAGGCTTTGGTCTTTCGTCGACACGTTGTTCGTCTTGCTTGACACTTGCATCGATTTTGGATGCTGCCATCAACATTCTCGCGCCGGCAGGATTCGGAGGTTGCATGCATTCTCCGAAGCTCAGCCCCAGCTCTGAGTGATTAGACATGCTATCCCTCACTATCCCTTTTCTGTCTCTACGACCCAGTATTGTATCGAGATTACAAAATGAGCCCGCCCTTGCCTCGCGAAAACTATAACTATAACATGCTACGTGTTATCTGACAGCTTCAACCTCTCCCAGGTGGGCAAGCAAATCGGGCAGGGCGCATATGCGACAGTCGCCTTTGGCCTCCATAAGGAGACGAGCAAGAAGGCTCTGGAGGGCTTAGCATAATATCACTATAGAAGCTGCTCGATACCGGGTGCCATATGCCGAAGCTGCTTCTTGTGGCCAAGCGGTATTCGTATCTAACGCGAGCTTGTTGTGTCTCTGCGGCGAATCGCAGTGCCGACCCCCTTCAGATTTAACATGTGCAGACGATGAATGAACAGCAGCACGAGGCCGCTTCGTCGGCCTTATCATTATCATCTGCAATGCCATGGTACGGATACAGCTGAAGGAAAAGCGACTAGAGCCATTAGAGCCCCTGTCGAACATCATTGAACCTTGCCATCGTCGATGTTGCCACATGCGAAACCAGCAAGCATGATGCAGCGCTCGCAGCATGCTGAACCTTACTGTGTATGTGAATGCGAAGCCTCAAGCACGATTCCTAGTGGAGCGCAGGTGGCCATCAAGATCTACGCATCTGGGAACACAATCTTGGCCTGGGAAAGATGGCACATGCATCCCTCCATCCCTCCATGCATGCATGCGTACATACATACATTTCTACCTGCATGCATAGATACGCGCACGCATACAGCAATGCATGCATACCTGCATGCCTACCTATACCTGCCTGCCCGCCTGCCTGCCTACGTACCTACCTACAAAAATACGAATTTGCCTATACCTACCGTTTCCACGTAAAACCACCATCTCGAAAAGCCATATTTGTCTTTCTCCCTCTCTCTCTCTCTCTGTTCTCTCGCTCTCTCTCTCTCTCTCCCATCTCTCTGTGTGTATAAACACATGTGCATCTGCACATCACAAACATGTATATAGCATATGTGTGCGTGCGTACGTGCGTATGTACGTATGCGCGTATGTACGTGTTTATGTGTATGTGTATATGTATGTGTAGGTGCATGCATATATGTACATGAATCATATGAATGTTTAGGCGCATGTGTATGTGTATGTGTTTGTATAGGTGTATGTGCAAATGCATTTGCATTTGTTAAATCATGTGTTTAATTAAAGTTTAATTTGTATGTGCCTGTATTTGTGTATGTTTGCATGCATAAGTAAATGTACAGGTATGATGTATCATTTATGTGCGTGGATATCCCGAGCCCCGAAATCCACCAAACCCAAACTGTCGAACATTGAGCCTGAGAGGACCGAAGCCAATCCCACCCAGCCCTCGCCCAGCCTGGGGCCCTGGGGTTCAGTGTGATCAGAGTGGCATCAGGAACTAAGAAGCTTAGGAGAAGTACAAGCTCCTCGATCCGCAACGGCGGAAAAGCGTCCGTTGCGAGATCCGGCGCCGTGACCGCAAGCTGGGCAGCGCGGGAGGGAGTCGATGTAGGCGTTTAGGCTACAACTTTTGAGATCAGTCGTGAACAGTCTTCCTGTTGACTCCAGTTGGTATCTCTTTATCAACACATAGGAAACCCCTTGGACCCCACGCCCCCAAACTCTACAAGCATTGCCGTAGACACTACTGTACAAGCCTCAAGCCTCAACCCTCATAGCGACTTCTCAACCAGCAAACACTGTGCGCCTGAATCTGAGCATTTTGCCCGAAGCTTTTAAGGGTTTAGTTTAGGGTTTAGGGACCCTAAACCCTATAAACCCTAAACCCCAATCCCTGCTGTAAAGCCCCAAAGCTCTGCGACCCTTCGGCCCGGCAGCTGCAGACGCCAGGCTTGTCCGAATGTGAGTGTTTTGAGGCCTCTAAGGCTCCCTGCTTCCGTAACCTCCCATTGTGGGGCCCTGTCGTCCTTTTATAGGCGGGACGAGGCAGAAGAGATCAGACTCCCACCCCCCCCTCCACCACCGGACCCTTTTAAAGAAGGTTCGCATATGCTCTCCCAAGGCTATGGCCCTTTCAACCCTACAGCTCCAGAAACTTTCAGTCCCTCCAATGCCATAGCTCAGGCTTATGGAGCGGTTGAGACACCCGAACATCGTGGAGTTTCACGAAGCCTTGGACACGCCCTTCTTCCTCGCAAGAGTGGGCTTGGGCTTTATCAAGCTTTACAGTAAACAACATTGGGGATGCACACCGGGTTTCAAAACCGAAACAACCGCAAGAGCAAAAGTCAGCTGAGCCTGAGGCGGCTGCCAAACAATCCAAGACACATCCTAAGCCCCCTGAAGTTTGCTGCTACTTGGTGTGCTTAGGGCGTCTGCTGCAGCCTCAACCGTAGGTGCAGAACCCGGACAGTTCACACCGGCTGCTCCTGTCTCGAGGTAGAAGCTGTACTTCGGTTGGCCTTTGGGCAGGGCTTAGGACCTTAGGAGTTAGGGTTAGGTTTAGAATCAGTTTAGAAGTTGGGGTTTAAGTTGGAATGAGTGAATGTGCCAAGTAGACAAAATCGGAATCTTTATGAGCTCTAGCCATCAGGCCTCCCGAAGACGTCATTGACTATTCGGAAAGGTCAAACAATTCATGCTCAGCTGTTGGCACGTGCAAACGTACTCCTCGCGAGCTGTCAAAGTTTGCAAGTCTAAAAAATTCGGTCAGACAGCCGTCAACGACGTCCGAGGCCCAAGCAGATCTACCTGATCATGGATTTCGTTTCGGGGGGGTCGCTGCACCACTTTTTGACACTCGCCGGCACCGTGCGGTTTCAGATGTTGCGAAGTGCACTGCCCGGCCTATGGTTTCCAGCTTGGCATGTAGACATGTCGGAGTTTATCGTGGATTGGAAGTCCTCTTCTTTCTTTTTTGTTTTCCTAATGCAAGCAGCAGGCACACCTGCAAATTATAAGCTCCTCAAAGGAAGAAGCGACCCAATCGGCGCACCGACGACCCGTTGGCAAAGCGCCTTTTCTTCCAGGCCTGGGCTGTCGTCTGTTTTGGGTTTAAGTTTAGGATGTTCAAGGTCTGGGGTCCCAAGGTTTTGGCTTGTGGGTGAAGGGTTGTCAGAGGGTTAGCTTGAAGCTCAGGCGAAAAATCGCCTCCCCAAAGTTTGAGTCGAAGTTGTTTTCAGCCAGGTGTGCCAGGGCATCAAATACCTACATGATCGCCACATCGTCCACCGCGATGTGCTGCTTGGCTGTTGTAGGCCACCAATCTAAACTTGTCAGTCCTTAATAATCAGCCATCCACTAGAACCTCATCAATAAAGCAGGCCACTTGAGGCTCTTTGCCGTACTGCTTGCTTCGCGCCCGCAGTTTCAAAATGCCTGGAGATTGTCAGCTGTCCGTCGAATAAACTAGGAGTCGGTTTCGGATTTAGGGTTTAGGGTTGCAGGGTGCAGCTGGATCATAGCCAAGGCCCAAGGCGCAAAAAAAGCGGTTTCAATGATGCTGCATCATTCATTTCGCACTTTCGGGTTCAGGCCTTGCATGCCCCCGGGTAGTAGAAGGATAAGGAGGGGGGCTCAGTAAATGAAGCAGGGCTTCGAGGTAGGTCGCACTACAATTTGTAAGGACTAGGGATACTATTGATTATTCATTTCTCGACTCCAAGATTTATCGGCTCGGTAGCACTGGTGGCATCAGCCATGCCACCTTGGGCCGAAGCAAATCTTGAAGCTGCAAAGGTAAAGTAGGCGGAGGGGGTTCCGTAAGGGTGAGGATTTATCGGACCAGAATGAGCCGTGAAGGCCTAGGGCCTAGGTTATGGAAGTTCAAGCACTTACAATCCAATCACGAACTTACAATTCAAAAATAAACCCTCAAAACCCGAAACCCAATGCTGACAACCTTGGAAGAGCTGAGGAAGCTCGAGAATTTGCTCTTGGATGAGCAGGGAGCTGCACCATTGGCTGCAGTCTTGAATTTGCCACCGTTGCCTTCCGGGCTCAGGGGTTCAGGGCCAAGAGTTTAAGCCTTATTAGGCCTTAGGGCGTACAGGGATTGAAAGCTTGGCTTTTCCAGTGGTCCAGGGCATGCTGAACCTACAGTAGAGCAAGGCCGAAGCTTCCAGGAAGTAAGTCATGCCGGATGTCACTTGGAGATCGCTCCTGAACCCCAACTTGACCCTAAAGCCATTACAAAGGCTCTTTTTGCTGCAAGCGTGCAGAGTCGTGATGCGTTCCTTGCGCGAAGTCTATTACCAGTTGGGGATCCCAGTTCATGTGTTGAGTTTTTGGCGAGTCCCACTGGTTACACTGCTGTTCGTTCACTGCTACTTGGCTTATGTTCTTTTGGTTCGGATCAGGCCCAACCCCCTCACTCCCTAAATTTCCTGCAACACACTGATGAAGTCAGGCTTTGAGGAAAGACTACGCTAAAACCCTAAACCCCGAACCTTAAACCCAAACGCCTCGCGAAAAGCTCTCTGATCGAGGGTTCACGGTTTAGTGTTTGGGCTTTAGGGGTTTCGTCTTTCGCGGTTTTGGGCGGAGAGGGAGCTTCCGGGCGACGAGGCAAGCCCGCCGCAAAAGGTGCAAAACCCGGTGGGAAACAATACATAAACCAGCTTGGGCATTTTGTTCTTGTTTGGAGGCCCTTTCCTGAGTGCCCTTGTGTTTGGGGTTACGTATAATATTTATGAAAGGTGCCCATTGTCTGAAGCTTCCAGTTTGGGCTCCTAGCCGTTGCTGTCGAGGTGAAGATCATCGACTTTGGCTTCTCCACCATCGTCCCACCGGGGAAGAAGTTGAAGGTCTTCTGCGGCACTCCCTCCTACATGGCCTCCCTGGCTGAGTTTAGAAGTTGTAGAAGTTTAGGGTAGAGTTATCCCAAGTTTTCTTTGGCTCTATAGGGTCGAAAAAGAGTCGCTGTTTAGAATCCAGGTGCGGTCTCAGGTTTCCACGGACAGGAGTTCTGGATGACCGTGTAAGTAGCATTTTGGATGTCAGGATAGGGGAGTGACATGGTTTCGAAAGTCGGCCATAGGAATGGTCCGATTGTTCGCTCTGGCCACTCCTGCTTCCAGACACATCTACATGTTACTCCGACACCTATGGACCCATTGATCCTCCCCTGCGACCCCGTTCAATGTGATCTTCGTGAAGCCATCACACATTCCAGACCAACATATGGTTTCATGGCTCAGAAGTTTCGGCTGCGGCGCTTGAGGTTCGAAAGCCCCAACGCTGTACTGTCAAAAGGGCATTTCAGAAAACAGGGGACCCAAGTAGAGACACCAAGTGAAGTTATGCTTGCTTCAACGACCCCTAAACACGGCAGCCCACAGTGTTATGTTTCAGCCGGATCCGTCCGAAGCCTTCAATCGCTAGGCTCCAGAGATTGTGGCCAGGAAGGAGTACACAGGCCAGGCTCAGAATGCGGGCATCATGCGGGGTTGCGTTACAACGACTAGGGCTGCCTTTTCAGGGGTCCTTATGAGGATCAGGACGACAGGGTCTACATCCAGCAGTGGCCAGCTGATGTGAAAACCTTGTGTAATAAAAAGCAGTGCCTGCAGGCGGTCGCCAAGTCTTTGGGTGCAGGCAGTTTGAGGTTTTGGGCAAGTGCCAGACCATGTAGTCTTCGAGTGTGTCCGAAGGCCACGTTTCGTCACTTCAAAGGAATCCGGCCACAGTATTCAGGAGCATAGGTGTTTGTGTTTGTAGGCTCAAAGTCGTGCGGAGGTGCTGGTTTTGCTTTCAGGCATTCTACTTGATGGGCGGGTTTTGAGCACTCCTGAGACTTGTCTTGGCAAGGCCTGTCCTAGCAAAATGGGCTAGCTTTACGACCTTTTTTGCAAGCTTTCTGGCGCACCCAACCTTTGCAAACCCGGAACTCCCTGCTTGCAGGCTTTTGCGCAGATATCTGGGCCATGGGCGTTCTGCTCTATGCCCTCCTTTGTGGTAGCTTCCCCTTCCGCGGGCAAAATGACCGTGAACCGGCGAAAGCATTCATTTGGGTTTTGAAAGCCCGGCTTTCTCTCCAGGTAAGGGATTGGGTGAAGATCGGGGCTAAAGCTTAGTATTCTGGCTTCGAGGCTTAGGCGTACAGAGTTGAATGCCCGAGATGTTCCTGGTCTGATTTCGGATGTAGGGAGTTTTGCAAACCCCAAGCGTGCACGGCAGAAGATAAGAGACCTAAGAAAGACCCCTATAATGCTCAGATCGTCGACAGAAGGGCTCCTAGTGAAGGTGTCGCCCCGCCCAATTTCTGCAAGGATGGCCCCCAACCGAAACACGAAGCTCGCAGCCAATTGCAAGAGCACCACCTCACAAGCTTAAGGCTGGTGTCCCGTTCGGATTTACCCCAGGGAGCTCCATACATCTTCATCAAGGAACACCCGCACATCATGCCAAGAAGCCCTCCCTCTATCTTTCAAGACTCAAGACCTACTCCTCATTACGTGGTATTTGGCTCTTTGGGAACGGGTTCTGAGATCTGCGTTCATAAATTATGGTTATGCTGTAGTCGGGAAGAAGGGGGAAACCTGCAGGTAAGCTTGTGAAGTTTTGCACAGCAAGCCGAGCGGCAAAGAAGCAAACCACAAAGTGACATGTGCTTCCTACTGACGGGAGAAAAGGCCTCCCTTGTTGCTCCCCACCAAGAGCCCCATGAACCCCTACCCACTGCAAGCCCTAAACGCTTGAAGCAGAGGCGTGAGTAACCGGTAAGTATGTCCCCTGCTTTTGTCCCCATGTACTTTTGCTCCACTATAGCCCCCAGCCTGTTTTGATCATTCAGGCCCCTACATGAGTGGTGAAAAGCAATTAAGCGTACTCCGATACTTGGATAGAACCTCTGAGCCCTAATCCGCCTAGTCGGAAGAAGAAGCAAGAGTCCTAACCACTAAACCCCCAAGCCTTAAACCCTTTAGACTTGCTCGTGCAAGACGGACCGAGGCGACCTCTACCGGAAAATCGTACGAGGAGTGTTTCACATCCCAGCCCCGCGGCATATCTCAGCGCTGTTACGGGTTTAAGGTGTGTCACAAGTTCAAGATTTCGAGCAGATGTTCTTGGCCTGGAAGGTAGCTGTTGCTCACTTGGGCGTATTGGCGGAGCTTGGGTTGTTCAGGGCTTGCGGGTTTCGTGCATTGGAGGTTGGTTGTTGCGGGGCATTCAGCTTTCCAGCTGTTGCTTTAGAGTCGAGGCTTGCAGCGACAAAGCCATCGGGTCGGTTTCAATCGCTTGAAGCCTGTGATCATGATCCAACGCTAACAACCGGAGCTTTGTGCATTCAGGAGAGTTGAGGCAGCTTCTTGTTCTGCGTAAGCTGTTACTGCACAACCACGAGTTGCATTCCTTTGAAGCGCCACTGACAAGAGTTCGATCTTCCGCGCTGCATTTCGGCAGAGGGCTTTTGGGTTGGATCGCAATCCTGATTCTCCTGGCATGCACCCGTGCGCCAAGGAATTCGTTGGTGATGGTGCCAAGGCCAGCCCCAAGCTCGGCGCCCGTAAATCCTAATTATCCTGCATGTCTCAGGTTTTGTTGCCTGACCAGTATGTCGATGAAGCAGTCACCTGCACTTAAGAACCATTCTCGGCAGCCTAGTCGGCTGCATGACTGGCAGGATTGAACCACAAACGCCCTAGCATGCCATCATGGGCACCCATAAACCCGAAACCCTAATTCGCCAGGCTGGTCCGAGTGTGAGTGTCAAAAAGAATTTGCCCTTGACGATACATCCATGGTCCATGGTCCCAAAAGTCCGAAGTCTCCACGAGCACAGCGCTTTCTTTGAGTCCTTGGTGTCCATGAGAGGCTAAAATGGCTACAGGGCAAGAGTGCAGCCTGGGTCATCGTAGCATTGTGATCTAGGGGTCTGAATGAGTAATACGATATTTCTGGTGCCCCATAGACGAACCCTTGCAGGAACCCTGGTCTGTTTTAACTTTCGGTCTTTCTAAAACTTGGGGGAAAGGGTCACCAAAAGAGTACGGCCCCCCATATAAGAAGGACCCTCAAAAAGGGCGGCCCCTAATGTTGAGAACTCCCCTAATCTATTCAGAGTTCCCTCTTCTTAGGGGGCCCCTAGGCTTCTCACTCTGGGGCCTTGCCACTTTATCCTGTACTAGTACCAGATAGTATACTATCACAAAATATTATAATGCTACTATCATATGTCCATTTATTTTACTATCACAAAATCATACTACTGTCATCTTTGACGCATTCCAGTCGAGGGATGAACTTTGGGTTGAGGGATTCGGGGTTGACAGCCCGATGTTCCAAGGGACAAGGCCCAAGCTGAGGAAGAAAAAATCCTAGAGTTCGATTCGCCTCAAGGGGAAAAGGGGCCTTGGAAACCTGGAAGTCTGAGCATGACATGACTCCACGACTAGAGAAGCCCCCAGCCGGAAAAAAACAATCCGAAAATCCACCTACAAACCCTATACCCATCATAGGCATAAAAGCCATCTCTCTACCCTAAACCCTAAACCCTATATTTTTCTTTCCATGGCTGCAGCCTTCTCTTGTTCAGGCCATGGTGCAGCGTGCGCTGACCGCCGATATGGCCAGACGGCCTACTGTGGAGGAGCCCACATTTGTGCGGTTGAGGGTTAAAAAGGGGTTTATACGGGTTTATGGGGGTTTAGGGGTTTTAGGGGTTTAGGGTTTAAGGTTCAGTCATAGAATCTTGCCATTCACTGAGCTTTTCTGGGAGTCGGTCCTGACTGTTGAAGGCGGCCTCATTTGGCATTGCAGGGTTCAGGCTTGCCTGTGCTTCAGCTAGGCCTTCTCGCTTTGCTTGGCGTAAGGATGACGATACTATTCCCACATACCGACGGCCCATTAAAGGCTTCTTTAAGATTCTGAAGGTTGCAGCCCGGTCCAGAGGCCCCAAGCAGGCCCCAACTTGGGCTTTGCGGCCCCACAGAACGTCTTACCATTCGATGCGTCGCAGAACTTGGGCGGTTTGTAGGGTTTGGGGCCTTGGGGTTTGGGTATAGGGTCTAGGGTTAAAGAGCTAGGCCGGAATTTCAATATGGCAAGCCTGATATGTAGACTATGAGCTACTAGGATCATCTAGGATCCTTATTGCGGGATGCTCAGGCTACCCCGTACCAGTCCCTCAACAGTCATAGCACAACCGGCCTATTCTGATTATTCAGCAACCCTGACCACAGCCTTTTAAGGAACCCCGATTCAAACCTTGTTCGAACTACGAAGACCCCTGTGCTATTCTTTTTGTGTAGGCTCTTCTCTCTCTCTGTCTCTCTCCAGGACCTGCTGTCTGACCAGTGGCTGTCGGCACATCGGGAGGACTCACATGCCAGCCACTGGGCCGGGTGCTGTAGCAACTAACGTTTAGGCTGTAAGGGTTGTAGAAGGGTTGCGGATTGGAGGATATATAGGTTTTACAGGGTTTTGGATTCCTAGCATCTCTCTGGAGGCCTGGCTGCAAAAGTAAGTTCTTAGGGTTTGGGATCTAAGGTTTTGGAATATTTTGGACGTACGGGATTCCGGTTTTGGCTCAAAGTATTTTGGCTCAAGTCTGTCTAGGGAGCACCGAAAGCCCTAAGGCTCAGGAATGCTTGCAAAATACAACGGTTGGACCACTGAGGCTGCTAAGGGCTCATGTTCCATAATCTGCCTTTCTCGGGCCCTAATCTAAACTACACGACCAAAAACCCCTACTCTAGTCAGGCTCTTATAGTAGCTTACGCCGCCCAGATGACGAGCATGCCAGGTAGCCTTGGACAGCTTTGTAACCTGAGAGCCTGCGTGGTAACCTGTAGCCTTGTTGAGCACACCAGTTCCTGTTGTAATGAAACGCCGGGATGCTCAGCCCCCAAACTAAAGGTAGCTGGACATGTGTATCTTTGCTCTCATTTTCAGAAGCTGGATAGACTGATGCAACTATCATGACTCACCCAATTCTTCGGTCGAACACCAGGCAAATTCGGGCGTTTGTGTTTTCAGCGTTTCGGGTTGGGCTTGGGGGTTTGGATTTTGAGGCTTTGGATGTGGGGGCTGGGGTGCAGAGCTTCATGGTTTTCGGGGTTCGGTCGCTGGGGTTGAAAGGGTTTAGAGTGGTCCGTTGAAGGCTTCAGGTGTAGGCATTTCATGCTTTTTGGCCATCTCCACAAGTAAAGACAACCTGTGTCACGAGAGAAAGAGAGGCCTCATTTCCTTCATGTCTAGGTACCTGTAGCCTCTATAAAGAAAAGCATCGACACCTTGTCAAAGAGCTTTGGCAGAGCCTGGTGGGGCTTCTGGGCTTCCGGTGCCTGGGACACAGGAACCCGGGGGTTGAGGTGGCATCAGGGTTGGTTGCTCCTCGCATTTAGGAACATTCAGTGGTCCTGAAAAAAACGGATGCTGCAAGGATCGGCGCACGGGTCCCCTTTCAGTTTGAAGCTCCCATGCAGTCTAAACCCTTGGATGGACCGAGGCAAGGGTAGCACCAGCTACCAGCCCAATAGCTCAACAAGCTCGACGTTCACAACCACGGTGCTTGACTTCTTTGGGGGCATTTGGATAGGCGGTTTCACGTTTGCGGCTTTAATTGGGATGCTTCCCCTCAGGTATTTTCAGCGTCAGGTGTAGGGCCCCTTGTGAAGGAAGTGAGCGTGAGTGGATCAACATTCGTGGACTCGGGTGTGCAGTCAAGTTCATGGGCCAGGGTATGTCGTGTGGCGTCGCTGGTACCGTGGCTCATTTCGGAGCCTTTGTAACCTACCCGATCTTTTTTCAGCACCCCAAACCATGGTACGATAATCATCCACCCTTCTCCTGGTTGGGTTCGTGATGCTAGTGCTAGTGACACCGGCCCTTTTCAAAGAACCTCTACTGTAGGGTGCTCCAAGACACCTATGCTTCTTGCCACATCATCTGTCGGATTTTACTGTTTTGGGGACCATGCAAAGAGTAGCCGATGGAATCCAATTTGTTACGACAGAAACTTGGGCAGATGCGGAAAGGGTAGACATCACAGGTATGCCTTACAGAGTTTAGGACTTGGAATGTGTATGAACTTAAGGCTTAGCAACCGCTTGGATTAGATACAGCCCACGGAGGCTTGTAAAGCCTTACCAAAACCCCTAGCCTCTAACCCCTAAACACCCCTTAGCCAGAAGCCATCAACACAAACCCCTCATAGCGAAGGCTTTTGAAGCCCCGATCAAGAAACTTCTACTGGCAGTCTGCAAGTCCGAAGCTAGGCATTTGTAACCCTTATGAAACCTCGCAAGGCCGTATACCCCTTACAGACCCTGTACTTTAATTAAAACCTTGTAACAGACGCCCGAAATCCGATAATGATTGGGCCCTGTGGTAAAGGCGCCCTCGAGCACCGGCCAGAGTGCGCGTGAAAGCTCCGGAGATAGTCCTCGCTCACGCAGCCCGGCTGGGTCCAGCATTTGGACTTTTGGGGTTTCGGATTCAGGTTTGGGGTTGAGGTTTAGGGTTTCGGATTCAAGTTCCAGGGTTGAGGATTTTTGGGTTAAGACGCCTGGTTGCAAAGAAGGAGTCTTGGGGTTCAGGTGTGGTTTAGGGTTTAGGGGTCCTCACCGTCCTGAGGTTCAGATGTAGGGCTCGCAGGGATTAAGCTTTAGAGCATGGCCGTCTGCTGCACTACGGGTGTCAATTGTTGCTCCTAAGTGATCCCAAGTTTCAGGGTTTCGATGTTAGCCCAGTGGCCCTTCATACCGATTCAGGGTTGATAGCTCTAGACTTTAGATTTCGGATTATCATCAGTCTAGTCTAGTAGAGCAATAGTACTAAGCAACAGCAAAGTTTGCAGCAATCCTCACAGTAATACTTATCACAAGAGTAATGTGATGATTTGGTTCTTTTCGAGTTGTGACACATCCGTGGACCCGCAAGTTCCCAGGCTTTCCTCATTCAACGATTTTTTGAGCGCTGGTCTTACGATATGGTAGTGATTCGCGAGAGTTGAAGGACACAAGGCTTGGGAATGGTTTTCACGTCTCAGAGACGATGCTGCAATGGCCGAATCAATTCCCGACATGAGCCTTTCAAAGAGATGCGGCTCAATGACAGAGGTTGGACATTTCACGCTTCTTGACTCGTTGCCGCCTAGCATCTCGAAGGCGCATAACACACCTCAAGATGGAAGCGCTTTCTTTGAGCGTACCTTGAAGCTTCTCGGACCCCTCACCCGTAGTGTGGCTAAACAAGACGATATCATGGACCGGCTGCGCCGACCGGAATCCTTCGATGATGTCTGTGCAGAAGGGCTGTTCCGAGCGACCACTGCCCCGGTGATCCTCGCCCAGCGAGGAGCCATCTTCATGCACGGGTTGCCAGGTCTCCTTGGAGCGGCTGGCTTTCGCCCTGAAAAGATTCCGACTAAGCAAGAGGTGCTTCAAGCAGGATCCTTCATCTTCGAGTCATCTTCTTGCGCCGAGAACGTGGACGTTTTCGTAAGCCATCGCTGGGGTTCCGCCCGGTGGGCGAAGTACTTGGCATTGTGCCTCTACTCGAATCTGACAGCAGCTGTCGTATGCTCCCTGACCGCCTGGCTTCTGGCGACTGCCGTCATGATCGCATATGCGCATTGCACAACACACCCTGGAGGGAATCTCCTTTTGCTCCCGGTCTTGCTCTATTGTCCCATCGCGCTGTTTCTTGCTGTCTTCTTGTTCGGCCAGCACGTTGTACATCGCTTGCGGCCCGTTTCAATGTGGGTGGACCGATTGTGTATTCACCAGACGGACCACGACTTCAAGCATCGTCAGATCAAAGCCCTCAATGTTTTCGTTGCACGGTCCTCCTCCATGCTGGTGCTTTGGGATGACGATTACTTCCTAAGGCTTTGGTGCCAGCTAGAATTGGCTACCTTTGCAAGGTACGGTGGGTCTCAGAAGGTTCATTTCTTACCGCTATGGTTGGCGCCTTGGCTGTTGTCAACAATCGTGGCGAATGCTTTAGTGGCCACTTGCTGGAGCTTCCTGACTGTCCGCGCGCCTCAGGAAACCCTGGGTTCCATCCAATCCTTTTGTACCTGGATGCTGCCTTCGGCATCCGGTGCGCTCGTCACGGATGCAGTTTGGGCGGTGTTCGGTGTATTGGTGGGAACGACTTTGGGCATGTTGGCGTCGATTCCTTGGACCATTGCTTGCAAAGCCAAGTTGCAAAGCCACGCGCTGATGCTGGAGCAGATGGCTTGCTTCGAATGCCGAGCGGCGCAATGCACGATAGAGGCTGACCGTGTTTTCGTGGAGCAGCAGATCCAGACACTTTTCAGGTGGCGAGGCGAAGAAGAGCCTGTTGTTCAGACGACTGCCTCTTCTCGAAATGCCGAAAAATCCACTGCATGCCTGGCAGATCCCGAGACAGTGTGGATCCAGTGCGACAGTGCCACTAGTACTCAGACTGATCAGGAAGCGCTGGATGCTTTCAACAGCTACATTCGTGGTCCACTTCGTTGTTCGGTGATGGAAAGTGTCGGAAGTCAGCTGCACGTGCCTTACCGCATGTGCTTGGTAGCTACTCTTCCCATGATCTTTTATAGCCCCGTGGATATTCTCCAATGCGACGACGACTGCAGGTCCCGCCATGGGCTGCCCTCCTTTGAGAACGGCTGGCTGACGGAAGTGCTAAGCTGGTTTGTCGCCAGTTTGCTGGTTTTTCCGACGTTCTATCCCATGTTTCTTCGGATGCTGAAGCCGGCTTTCACCGTTCAATCACAGACATTGCAATTCGTCTTGGCAAGTCTGGGTGCGATTGCAACCTTTGTTTACGGCTACCTCTGCGCTGGAATGGTGTACGGACTTACGGCAAACGTCTTTCAGCCGGGATTGATTGGCTTAATGCTTTACATTCTGATGGTAATACTCCTACTCCTCCAGCTGCGATGCCTCTTCAGCAGCGATGGATCGGTTCCACGCGTTTCGGCAGATGGAACTTACCGCGCGCTGCATGCAGCAGACACCTGCAGCATGTAGTGCTACCCTCGAGTTTGGGGTTCAGACTTTGAATTCAGAAGCTTGCTCCTTACCCCAACACCTTTGCACCATGCCCTTCGCTTCACATTGCATTGACAGAAAGACCAGTAGTCAGTAAGAGTACTGTCACTGCCTCCTGGTAGAAGCTCCAGGTAAATCGCGAAGAGCCGAGAAATGGCAGGTAGATTAGGCAAATGGACGGATCGAAACTGTTTCGTCCCACAGGGCCTGCTGTGCTTGTGCACACGTCTCACCCCTTAAGTTGGATTTCCAATCGGAAGCTATATGCCCTAGGATTCGGACTTCCAAGAAAAGCGGGAGCACTAACGTTAGATCTTGCCGTCACCGAAAGAGCCTGTCACTCTTGTCATCATCAGGACCCTTCAAAGACAGGGGAATCGGATCCCAACTGAGAGAACCTCCAAACGAAGGGCTGGCAATCATGCGAGAAGCTCTCGGATCTCCAGTGAATCAGGACTCAACCCAAAGCTGCAAACCACATCTCACATGCAGTTCATAGTCCGAGTTGCTAAGAGGGTGTAGGATTTTAGGTTTACCGGGCACAGATGAAAAAAACTGCCCGTAACCACGCACTTAGAAACATTGCCGCCCGGCTCAACCTACATCTTAAAACTCCCAAACGCCAACCCAGCCAAGTCAAGGCTATGCCTGCCCACCTCCTGCACCACCGCTTCTAACCGGAGCCGGAGATCATGAGGAGAAGCCCTGGGCCCAGATGTGGACTATAGCATTTCGGGTTGAAGTTACTCTTACTTAGTAAGAGGCAGTGAGTTGCCTCCTTGCACCACTCATATGGCTACTACGCTACGTAGTCACTAAGATCTGCCAGTGTGATTGTTGAGAAAAGCCTCTGCAAACATGGCTCTGTTTCGCGGGCACATTTGTTTCAGGTTTGGGAAGTTGATTTAGGTCGTTGCCGAAACTTCCGTTTGTAATGTTCAATCCTACCATTACATTGATTGTGATGTTATTCTCATAACTTTCACTACAGCGTGGAGCATGTTTACTATGACCATGCTTATGGAGTTATGGTCTAGTTTCTTTCTGGCCATGACCTCTGCTGCTAGTCTTGAAATATGACCTCCCAATACCTCCCATCTGCAGCTCATATGTTTCTTGTGCCTTTTGTTGTGATTAGTTGAAGAATTTTGCAACTGTACGGGTGATGAGTTTTGTCATTCAAGGCCGCATTGGAAGCAACGATACATACCTTGGGAGAGCCTTACGGACCCTCCGAAACCACACCTGCCGGAGTAGTGCCACGGTGATTCCTTTACTTCTACAAGGTCTTCTACTGCTAGTATTACCAATATTACGATTATTACCACAATCTTTAACCTGTCTTTGTTTCGATTATGATATATTGCTGTTATTACTACTATTCCTACTACCACTGCTACTACCAGTATGACTGCTGCCATTGTTAAAACGTCGAGGTCGACCGGTGCCACGGGAGGTTCCACGCCCCATCCACATCGAAGCGAGGCCGACAGCGGCAAGGCGCCTTTGGTCTTCGTCAGGGCTTTTTAGAAACTGAGGGGGGTGGTTGGGTTTTTAGGGTTCAGGAGGATCTTGCCCCGGCTGGTTGCGAGAGTCCTGGATGCAAAAAAGGGGATCTTGTATGTGGAGTACCTATCCCAGGGAGTGGAGCGATTGCGTTCGGAATGATGTTTTCAGATGGTAGATGCGCAGGGTTCTCAGGTATTGAGAGCTGAAGAGATGCTCAGATACCAGATGCACGGGGTGTCTAGGATTCTCGGTTTTGAGAGCTTTGGGAAAAGGATGTTCTTGTGTTCTTGGCACTAGGTGCAGGATCCGATACGGAACCCTACAAAAGACGCTGTAAAACCTTTTAAGGAACACTTAAAGGAATCCTTCAAAAGACTCTGTAAAATCCTTTTTGAACGCTCTGCGGAACCCTTCAGAGGAGCGCTAAACCCTAAACCCTATGTAGAAACCCCTAAACCTTAAATCCAGTCTTAGCCTCGAGTGCTTTGGTTGTCGCTGACTCCTAGGGTTAGGCTCGAGACCTGACTTTGCAGGTGTTTGCCACCCGGTAGATTCGCAGAAGCCCTGCACCAGGACTCGTGACTTTGTGAGTTCCTTTACTTTAGCTGTTTCATTGTCTTATAGGCTTTGTGAGTAGTCGTGGACAGGGGATCATCTCAGCTGTACCACGCCGACCCAACCCTGTGAGACCCCTCGCGCTTCGCATGCCCGAGTTGTGAGAGTGTAAACCCTAGCAATGCGTCCTTGTCCTTGCTCGGTAGGAGGGCCAAAAAAATCTACCCCTAAACCCTAAACCTAAATATGTGGCTTTGAGCTCAGAGTGATTGTGCTGCTAAAAACCCTAAACCTAAATATGTAGAAGGCCTGAAAGGGAGCCGCGCAAGCAGGCCATGGAGCCTTCGGTGACTCGTGTGGCCACTGCTGGGTCGCAGGCTTGGGGCTTTGCGGGCTGTGCGCAGGCTAGGGCTCTGAACCCTAAACCTTAAACCCTGGGGATTCTCGACGGGTTTAGAGTTTAGATTTTTGTTTCTCAGGATTGGGGATCTCGCTGTTCTTGGTCAGGGCTTAGGGCTTAGGGAGTTTTGTTATAGGGTTTAGGCTTTAGGGCTCTACAAGGGCTTGGGATTTGTTGGGTCTCTGGTGGTCTTCACAATCATGATATACACTTGCCCTTTTGAAGTCGCTGAGACCGTGACCCCACAAGAATGCCCCCAAACCCAATCGATGAATATAAGACTAAATGCCGCCAAACCTGACTTTGCAAGCCCTTACACTATTTGAGCAAGCTCCGTGGGTTCTATAGTGCCTTCTAGCCTGCTATCGGGTTTAAGAGTTCCGCCTAGAGTTTCACTAGAGTTCATTTCGGGCTCCCGAGTGGTTTTCCATGAGTTTAGAACCCTTCTATAAGGGTTCTAACGTAGAGCAATGCCAGGCCTATAGGGTTCAGAAAGGACTGTTGTGAGGTGT
>CAJNJA010034919.1:36450-51282 GCA_905231915.1 Symbiodinium necroappetens
TATAGTATAATATAATATAGTATATAATATAGTGATAGAATATAGTATAATATAAAGGGTAGTAGTTGGGGTGCAGGTTTGAAGGAGTTTGGAGCTCCAGGTTGCTCGTAGGGTCGTAGGGTTTAGGGACCTGCATGAACGGTAAAGTCTGGAGGGAGTTTTGGGTGTATGTGACTTTCCAAAGCTCAATGTATCAGATCATGGGGGTTGCTTGAAATCTAGCGATGTTGCATCCCAGCTTTTCGTCGAAGCCTGTCTTCAAGAAGGGGTTACTTTGGGCTGGGCTCTGCACTAGCAGTAATCAGAAGATTGGCTCAGTTACTTGGTAGAGCAGGCCCGAAGCTAACTTCCAAACTTCAAGACCCTTGCCTGCGGAGCCAAACAATGCAAACTACTAGGTTATGACACTATAAACACAGGGTGCAACACTAAGGGAGTAGGTTATTGGTTCCACGCTAAGCCTCCAAGCCAAAATATCGCAGCCGTGAAAATCATGATTATTAGGTTGCGGGCTTGGCGTCTACATGAGCAAATCCGAATTTCGTAGTCCAAACCCTGATGAGTCCTGCACGGTATCCCTGAACCCGAAGTCCCGGCACAGCCTTCATGCACAGGCTTCTGAGGGAATGATCTCGGAGGAGCGATACAACAGAAGAGTCGAAGAAGAGGCATGGCTTTTGCGCTTTAGGGCCGGGGTGGGGGCGTTTGAGAGTGTCGTAGTCCTCGTCGTCGTATCTACAACTTCTTCAGCATAAGCATAAGTTCGAGTCAGGGCTTGGTGTTTTGGGGTAGGCACTGCCAGCTGTGATGGTATGCCAATGGTTATCGCTCCCACAGCTGCCTTAGTGCCTTTGTCGTTGCCTGGTGAGGCATGCAGGGAAGTTGCCGGTCGTCGGTGGTTTGTGATTGCATTCGGGAATGTATCACAATTATTTGAGCAAGATTGCTAGCAGTCTTGGTCATTTTGCCCCACCTGCCCCACTTGAGGGGGGGGGGGGGGCAAGATGACCAAGATGACCAGTGGCGACCAAGATGACCTACCACCACCACCACCACCACCACCGCCACCGCCACCACGACCACGACCACGACCACGACGACGACGACGACTACTACTATTATTGTTATTACTGCTGCTACTACTACTACTACTACGACGACTACTACTGCTGCAGCAAACGTGACCATGGCAAAGATGTTGCCGGTTATTGTATAGGGTTTGGGTTTAGGGTTAGTTTACTGTTGTTTGCGATGAAACGGCTGTGACTGTGGTCATTGCTATATATGTGGCCATTAGTCACTATCATTAGTGCCATGTGTAGCCTTGCGCTAGTAAGACCTGATGGAGATCAGGCCATCAGCAAGCTCGAGCGGCTGGGATATCCACGTTTCCGTGGCAGCACTTATCTTCTTATGGGCTGGGTAGGCAACCTTGGCAACCTTGCATCATCATTCTGGCACATTGTATACATGTCTACAGTAATTAAGAAAGATTAACGGGTCATATGAGCCTTTGGGGCTAGGGTACCGAGCTATGACACCGGACCATTTCTCTACCTCCGGCCTTCTGCTAGGGTCTCCAATGGCGCCCGTTGATCCCCTGAGCTCCTAGAGCCCAAAAAACCTGAAAGTCCTGGAATCGATACCGGAAGCCGTATCATTTCAAGTTTTCATCTGGCAAGTCCGAGTTGTGAGCACAGAAGCTGTATCATTCTCTGGTGGTGCCTGGCGGGCCCAGTAAAGGGTCTTCATCGAGACAGCTAATAGAAAGCCACGCACCAAATCAGGACCCCCGAAACCCTATGCCCAACTCCCTCGATGCAAACACCACGATGCAAGGCGAGGAGATCGTGCGACAACTCAAGGATCCCCAGTCCCACCTTTGCAGCTTGACAAAAAGAGGGGTCTTCCTCGCTCCTGTTTCGGTTGGAGGAGCTTGGGTTGTTAAGGTTCGGCATTTGCTACGTCATGCAGCGGGAGGGGATGGGAGGTGTTTGAATTTTTTCATGTGTGTGTATATCTATATACATATATGTATATGTACATGTATAGGTATATGTATGTATATATATATATACACAGACTTACTCATGCCTGTAGGTAAGCCCTAATTGGCCCTAACTACCCTATAGGCTCTGAGGTTTCTGCAGGCCGCACTCGAGAGGAGGGTCTTGCGATTCGCCAGTCGTGCGCATGTCAGCGAGGTGTTGTATGGGGATGTGTGGTGCACAAACGGGCATAGCAGATGGAGCGAGTTGCGGGTACATGTCAGTTCCGAGCACTCTCAGCGTTGCGACCCCAAGCCCGAAACCCTGGACTAAACTCGAATACAACCAATAGAACCTCTTACTAGTAGCAGGCTGCGGTTCTTTGGCCATTGGCTTTGCTGTCGAAATACAAGGTCAGCTAAAGCCAGACGCTGAGCCCAAAGCTTGGTAAGCGCTGCCCAAGCTCACCTAGGCCCTAGGCCCATCGTTTAGGGTTTATAAGGTTGAGGGTTTAAGCTTCCCAGCTGATTGGCAGAGTCTGGGTTCAAAAAAAAGGTTTAGGGTTGTGTGTTTAGGAATTTCACTTTCGAGTCGAGAGATACCCGGGTTTCTCTGAAACTTTGGGACTGCACCAAGGCAAGCTATACCACCGCTTTCTCAAGGCCCTGACGGCATGGGATAGCCGGAAATGAGTGCAGCTGAGGCACATCCATTGGGCACGGATGACATGATAAGAAACAGGTTCCATGGGGCCCGGGTTGGGTTTGACTGCTTTGCGGGTTGATTCAGGAATCAAGCCCAAGTGTGCTCTTAGCGCCCACCTTCTAAAGCATGAAGATTTCGGGTTTCTACAAACGGAGGAGCCTACCAGGAAAAGGGCTCTACCGAAGCATCCTTAAACCCAGACCCTGAACCCTTACTCCAATTTGCGCCCGTCTGAGAGCGACGACTACATCTGTGCGACAGGAGCAGACGTCCTTTCGGTTGGAGAGCATTTTAGGTTCTAGCCTTGCGGTTTCGGTTTGGGTAGGGATCTCGGCTTCGGGGTCTAGGTATGAGTGTCGATGGATGTGGAGGATTTGCCTTGAAACTGCCTTTGCCGAGTAGGCAAGGCGAATGAAGTGCCTCATGCTGCTCCCCAGCCCAATCCAGTCCAGTCCGCACGGGCACCAGCTGAGTTTACGCCATAGAATCTGAAACCTACACCGCAAACCCTAGACTAACCTATGCTATATGGCTTCGAAGGCTTTCAAACGGCGATCGGCCTGGAGACTCTACTCGAAACCCTAAAGCCTCTAAGAGTGTGTGAGTCGAAAGCCCGTAAACCCTAAACCCCCTAAAGCCCCCAGACCCGTAAATCCTCTTGAAACCTAAAACCCTGACGTCGTGAGGCCATGCCTGCCTTGCGCGAGTATGTAAGTCGAAAGTCAGGCCCTAAAGCCCTTAATGCCAAAACCCTACATCTTAAAACCCGACTAACAGGCCCGACTCCGCCCTCGAATGGCATCTAATTAGGGAGGAATTGGGCTCACATGTAGTAGATACGACGTGTACTCGTGCTCGTGCTCATTTTATTTCAGAGTATCAATACACCCCTAGAATGTTCCAACACACACACATATACATATACATATACATATACATATACATATACATATACATATACATATACATATATATATATATATACATATGTATACATACATATATGTACCAATGTATATACACATGACATCAACATACTGCTGTCAATGCTAGCACTCCTGATTCCTATATGCCCTAGCCGATAGGAGGCATTATGCGAGTCTCGGGCTATCTTCGAACTGAGCGTAAGGGTGTAGGATTTTAGGGCGTAGGACTTAGGGCTTAGGGTTTAGGGCTTAGGGTTTAGGGGTTAGGGTTTAGGTAGGTTCTCAGCCTTCAGGGTTTCTTAGCCTTAGCGGGAGGTCCTGGCAGCACAGATCCTGCCAATCAGGCTAACTTATGGCCATGGGATTGTAGTAGGAGTCCATAGCAAGTATTCCCACACCTACAAAACCATGGTCAGAAGAGTGGGTTCATGCTGGGCCCGCGAGAACGGAGAGCCACTTGCCCGATGTTTGTAGGTGACTTGCAGTTTCGCACAGCACGGGGAGTAGCACCACTTTCTAAAGCAGCAAGGATGTACGTGAACAGTGCAGGGGCTGTTGGCCCTTGAGGGGTACCGATATGTAAACTCCCGTGCTGCCGAAACCATACAGCCGGCAGCCCCAAAACGTAGGCTTACAGAGCCTTCAAACGATGCAATGCCCAAATAGATGCCTTTAACGCACTTAGATCCATGTATGAAATCCATTATCCTTTTGCAGCCCTGTCTTGCTTTTCAGACATTCACCTTCGAAGCGCTGCAGCAACACCGCCCAAGCCCCACGAAAAGCACGGTTGATCTATAGAAACTGTGGATCACGAAAATACCCTGTTAAAGCCTCGTAGAGAAAAGACTTTGAATGCTGTGAAACCCTGGAGCTGAATATGACTTACCTTTAGTACAACACCAATAAACACACACACACATATATATATATATACATGTGTGTATCTATCTATATATATATATATGTAGACATATGTGTCTGCACAGGTTTTTCATTATGTATACAAGGCCAAACAAGCACATTGCATTTGAAATTGAACACGAAACCGTTTGCAGCTTGCAGATGAGAGCTGTCGGCTGGCAAGTTCTCCCTGTAGCCGCCTTGTGGAGAGGTGCCCAGGGTTCCGAAAAAAAACTCTGAAACCCTAAACCCTAGACTTCAATTAGACCTCGAACCAGATGCCTCGCCTAGAGTGTCCGAGTGTGAGCACCGAAATGCTAAACCCAAACCCCGAGTGCTGCGCATAGAGTTTTAGGACTGCGGGGTTTTAGGTTTTGCTTTCAGGACTTAGGCTGTATTGTTTAAGGTTTTGGCGGTTTAGGGCTTCGGGTTGAGCTCTGACGGTTTTCATTATAGCATTCCAATAACTGGGTATTACACAGCAGTTGATTGGGAATCATGTTTGACATACAGAATTCAAGCCTAGTTTTCGGGAGAATGGGACCCCTCCGTTGGTCGTAGATGTGCGCGCAGTGAGAGGAAAGCTAGGTTTCTAGTGAGCTTTTTGAAACACTAGACGTAGCAAGTCTGCAAGCTCGAGTTCTCGAGCACTGGTCTGCGTTGCTGCTGCTTGGGTTTTAGACGGTATCGACTGACTTGCTCACGAGCCGCTGCGATTCGTGTAGCTGACGCTGGTTTCGCGTAGAAGTTGAGCTGGGATTGGCGATTGGTAAGGGCTAATTGTCAATATTCAAATGCCTCTTGCGCACGAACAGCGGGTCGTTGCATCCTTACGAAGTCTCCGGCCTATTATGTCTAATCATGTTTTAGCATCGAAGTCTGGCCGACTTCAGAGTTCGAAGGACATGCTACCAGTACTGTACAGTGTTTCTGCTTTGCTTACCTTGCTAGGCTGCCTTGCCCAGCAAGCAGCTCCTATGGAGACTCAGCCGGCAGACTGCTTGCCATGGGTTTCGTCATTCATGCTTCCTCCGATTGCTGCTTCCGCGTGCGCTGTAAATCTGAATCACATGTCTGCTTGTTCCACGTGGGAGCTTTGGATTCTCAATCTGCAGCATCTCAGCTGAAAATCCACCACCCTCAGTGTTGCCTAGTTTGTTTCCGGTGCAAAGCCCAAAACCCTGTCCTCCCTATCTCGGCATCTGTTTTCGTCAATGCTACTTGCATTTGGGATGCCAAAACCCAGGGTCCATGTACCCAAATAATATATACTTTGGCCCCAAAGTACCTATATGGGGATTAGTTTATGGCCAAAGTTTATACTATTTGGGTACATGGAACCCTTAGGGAAAGACTGCTGCCAACGAGATGAGAATCCGAAGCTCCCACAGCTTGGCCATGTGCAACAACAAATGTGGCGAGGCTGGCTTGGATTGATGCCCGCAATGATGGTCCGCTCTGAGGACCTAGTATATTTCAGTTTACATAGTTAGAGAGGGGTATATTGCAGTGTACATATATATATATATATGTGTGTGTGTGTGTAGATAGCATCAAGGAATACAACTCCTAACAACTAACAGTTGAATCCCTTCTATTGAATCCTACCCCAGGTCCCAAACCCAGAAATCTGAACGTCCAGCATCCCATTTCTAGCATCGCCTACGCATCCCAAGACCTCAGGCCAGTAACACCACCGGAGTCCTTCTTTATTCTGGACCCAGGGCGTGGTCACAAATAGGTTATTTGGTAGCTACATGTTTGAAAGTTGAGCCTTTTACTTCCTGGGTCGTGCGGGCACTGGGTGCTGCTCCCGCGCGATGCTGCCAAGCCTTTTCGGATGCCTCCCACTGCCACGAAGAACTGCGGGCAGGGGCCCAGGCCAAACGAAAGCAGGAGTTGCAGGGAATGGTTTCGGTACTTGAGGCCTTTATGGCAATCATTATTCCGGAAAGGACAATACTCTGACGCATCGAGCTCTGCACCTGAGCCATTCACGTTAGGGAGATTAAGCGGTGTCTTAATCAGGGGTCCCATTTTGGAGGACGTCCCTCCACTAAAGGGACTCTTTGTTCCTTTTGTTTTCGTTGGATGTTTCTGAGACTCCCGTTTAAAGAGAACGGGTTGACGGCGTGGTGGATCCTGCGTTGATCTTCTTGCGCTACTGGCTACAATGAGACAGCACTAACATTAGCAATAGCAGTCGCAGTAGCTGTAGCAGTGGCAGAGGGAGCTAGCAGGAGCAGGAGTAATTAGCTTTGTTGCTCTTCATATAGCTGAATCAGAGAGCGAAGGCAATCCCAAAGCTCTCAACTCGTGGCCTGCCCTTGCCTGCATTCCTGTAAGAGCATGTTGCCCACGGGTGTTTGTGCGGCCATCTTCTACAACCCAAGCCTTACACCCTAAGCCGTACAGCCGACCGAAATATTCCCAGTCAAAGTCTAAACGAGATCGGCCTCACGTTGGCCAGGAGAGGGCCACTCGGCTTGGAAAATGTTTGCTAGGGGTCCTGACTATGTGTGGGCATGACTAAGTGAGGCAAGCTAGGGGTCGTTAAAAGATTGCATGCATGGCGTCTACGGATCACCCGTGGTGCTCCTGAATGCCGCATTTGAACGGATGTGAGCCAGGGTTCAACCGACAGGTTGATGAGTGCAAGAGGTGAGGAGCAGGGAATACACGATTCGTGCTGCACTTGTAGCATTGAAGCCTGGCTCATTTAGAAGGGTGCGACGGTGCATGTCGCACCCGTCACAGCACATCTAAGCCCCACAGTGATCCCTTACTACAAGCTCCATTGCATGCAAAATAGCAGAGCTGTCCCCGAAGCCCAGAAACAGCAAGATCAAACCCAGAAGTTCTGCAAACCCTGAATTGGCGCGTCCTTGCTGACACAATTATTGTGAGAAGTTTGGGAACCCAAAAAGTTTGCAGCTCGCACATAGTGTGTGCATGAGCCTCTCAGCACCCACCTGCAAGCCTAGAGCCCGTTATCGCAACAGCAACAGAGGAGGAGATGTGGAGGCTTGGACATCGATCATTGCCTACCATCCAGCTTTGCCGGTTTTCGCAGATCTCAAGAAGAGAGTGCATATTGGCTGACCCTGCCCGGCAGAGATTGACAAGTTTTCTGGGTTCAGGCACATGCAGCCTTCTAGCTAGCTTCATCATGACCGAAACCCTGCTACCTTTAACAAGCTCACCGAAACCTTGAGCCCTTAAGGCCTCAGTCTCAGAGTCTTGGAACCCAGAGGCCCCAGAGCAGTCAGCATCGAGCTGCGCAGCCTGTCATACAGCTGCGGAGGTCGACGCTTCAGTATACGAATCAGGGTCAGAAAGGACTTGACCTACCTCTTGATGTCATGATTCCTGATAGGAAAGTACGGTGAAGAGAAGGGTACTACGGAAAGCGACCCCTGGTTTCATGTCGACAGTTTCACCTTGCCTTCTGGAACTGCCAATTGCCTGCCTCTTCAGATCACAAAAGACTTGCCGGTGGAAGTCTCGAATTCCAAAGCCCATGACAATCCTAGTCCCAGCATCGACAGTCAGCAGCTTCAATCGAAGCCCGAAACCCTATAGACCCCATGGCAAGAAAAAAACCATGTATCGAACCCCTTCGAAAAAAAAACACAAGACCCTGAAACCCCGCTTGACCCCCAGAGGCCATGATGGCCCGGGGCCCCTGCATGCAGCGGAAGTCCTCACGAGGCGACTGTAGGCCCTGGATAGATGAACCCCTTCTCCTTCAATGAGGAGTCTGATCGGGATCCTAATATCACACTCAGGGGTCTTTAGGGCCTTAGTCATCAGAGAGAGGTTTCGGGTATGTCAGACTATGGCCGAAGGAATGTGAACTATCCCTCAAGGTCCCCAAATCCTGCGGGAACTTGGCCTGCGTCCGGGGAGGATCCTTCAAACCCAAACCAACATGCGCAGAATCCTAAAGACCATGCAGGCTTCAGGGGATTTCGTGGTTTGGGTTTAGGCTTTTCAGGGGACCACCTGCACCCTGAACTAACATCGAACCCCAAACAGACGAGTTGTATATTCGGATGAACCCCCCCAACGCCCCACAGCCAACACCCGCAAACCCCGTGCCCTCCAAACCCAAAGGTGCTGAAGCCCCAAAGCCCTGGAAGCCTGAAGCTCCCGAGCACCACAACACTTTGAATTCCTGAGCCCCGAAACCTTCGAAATCCTCCAAACTCTGCGAACAAGCGACGGGGGCTGGAGCATTCTTATATCCTTACAGGAAAAGCCGAAAGCTACCCTTGTAATGAACCTTTTTTATGCTAAGACTTTTGTAAAGTACCTCTGGCAAGAGCCTTTCAAGCACCCTGAAGCCTAAAGCCCCGCTTGTGGCATGGCCTTCTCTGCCTTTGTCACGGCCTTGCGAGCGCTCCGAGGGCATGGTGATGTCTCGCAGAGGTCGGGTTCTAGTTCGGGTTTCCCTAGAACTCAAGGTATACAAATCGTACCTACTTTGGCGTGATAAATCGTACCTACTTTGTGCTATTCGGAGTCTTAGGGTTTTTCCAGGGTTCAGAGTGTGTATATCGGGCTTCGGATATTGGTGCCGGAAGTCCATTGAGACACACCTTAGGGTGCAAAAGTCAAAAGGGTTTCTTTGGTAAGGGTTTGAGGGTCCTTGATTAGGAACTTAGTGTAAGTCACAGAACCTTCGTGGTCGGGGTTGTCTATAGTCTATAGGATTCTGTGCTACAGGGTTTGTGGGGTTCTCGGGTTCAGGGTTTGAAGTTTTAACCCGAAACCCGTCTAAGCGCTACTCTTGATCCTGAAACCCTGACCCCAGTCTACGCTCTTCACCCTCAACCCTGGAGCCCGCGTCCCACGTTCTCAGACAGAGAGCCTAGTACTCCTTAATTTTACTGAAGGAGCCTACTGCTTACTATGCTAACACGGAGCCCTACTACAAAGCTCGCGTGTATTCCGGTTATATTCCTCACTAAAGTATAGTAGGAAGAAATTTGAATATCTATATAAATACAGAGCGAGAAGCAAAGCGGGATACTCTGTTCCAGGTTGGCTGAGCTGCTCCTTGCGGATGTGAACAGGCGCGTGCTTGCACGCGGGGGGCAGGGGGGGCTGTATTATCACGGAAAGGGTAATCAGATACAGTGTTCGTCAGGGTTCCCTAGCATACAGAGAGAATCACATGCCTGGAAACTTATTCTTATCCTTAAGGAGGGCTCTTTTTCGGAATTTTAGGGTCAGGGCTTTTGGCTCTTGCTTGGGTGTAGGGTCCAGAGCTTCTACTTCTTATAGGCTTATAGGGTTTATGGGGCTCGGGGTTTGGGGTTCAGGGCAAAAGTGATGCTTATTTGGTTGTGGACCCTGGACCCCGAAAACCCTAAACCCTAAACCCCATGTTTTTGTGCACCAGCCATGTTTTGTCGTTGGATCGCCGGCGCCTCTGTGAGAGAGTGGAGTGAGGTTTTGGGGCTGGCATGGAGCAAAAAAGCTAGGTTTAGGGTTTAGGGGTTTAGGGTTGAGGCTAACCAAGCCAGCACAACAAGAAGCGGCTGGTGTGCTGCATTGGGTCTGGAAAAGGTTGGAGGGGCGACTATAGCAGAATAAACCTCTGGACAGGGAAGGGGGTGGACAGGAAATGCTTCTAGGGCCCAGCGACAGGGTCCGGAGCCAAGGCGTTTAAACCATGCCCCTAAGACTCCGAGTATAGAAAGAGCAGCTGCTTTGGGATCTAAAGTCTATATGGGTAGTTCTCTAAGTTAGGGTCCCGCTTTAGGTCCCCAATATATAGTACTTCACCCTTATAAACGGGCCCCTAACAGGGATCCTATTTTTGAACACTACCCATATGATCGTCTATGGGGTGTGAGGAGCACGGGGCCGGCCTGTTAGCCCTTTTTCAGCGCACGTTTTTTTCGCTAGGGACGGGCCTTTAGAATTGTGCGCGGAGAACGAGGTCACGGCACTTTAAGAAAGTCTAGGAATAGTACCTACTTTGGGCCATTTGGGGGTCTTAGGGTACCAAGCTGCCTAAACCCTAAAACACACCCTTAATCCAAACCCTAAGTAAGCCCTCAATCCCTTGACCCGACTTTGTAAGCCCCAAGCCCGAGACCCTGGAGGCTGGGCATCGAGAGATCGCAAGCTCTCCGCGACTTCGCGGCCAGAGTTCTTCAGGCGATCTTTTCTTACTATGTTGAGCTTTTTCTTGTTTAGTCCCTGGAACATATGGCTATAATATACCTCTCCCATGACCTGCTCTAGTTATTAAGGCATTAGGGTCTGGTGGTTGTCTGTTTGTGTGGAGGACGGTGCAGGCGGCGAAGTGGTGACGTGTGTTGAGAGCATCAGCCCACGATGGGTGCAAAGAGAAGCGCTGTTTAGGGTTTCAGGGCTTTGTTTAGGGTTTCTACTAGAGGTAGACAGTGCATCTTTGCTAGTAGTGAAGTGCACACTCAACAAAGCTACTGCAACTCCGATAAGACAGACACCAAGAAGTCTGAAGTCTTCTGGGGGGTAGAAGAGGAGCATCCCCAAGCATGCAGATTTTTGCATCAATTGCAGATCCTGGGTACTTTGCCGCCTTTCCTAATTGAAATTCTTGTAGCTTTTATAGGCGGGATGAGTGGCATACAAAGTCTCAACATCAGAACCGTACCTGAAAGCTGAAAAGCCAGTATCCAGCCTCCGCCCGCAGGAGTCGAAGGAGGTGGGTGCGGGGCGATCTGTTTTCTTGGGCAGGTTTGGACCCCACCTGAAAGCTTTCAGGGCCGCTATGCCGTGAATGCGGTGTGTCATTCGGACTTTGGGTCACGGAACTTTAACTAGAAGCCACTCTCAAAGAGCACACTGCTGCTGCTTTGGGGCACGCTCCTGCTTTGTAGCGATGCCTGATGACACCTTCGTTCACATTGTCTACCTGTGTTCCAAACTCGTCACTGGAACCGGGAAGCAGTAAAGGCATGTCAAGGCAACAAGGGTGAAGATGGTCCCAAGCGTCTCTGAGCATCCTGGCCTGCACGAGTTTTGAATAGACCACTCAGCCGATAAACCCAAACCCTGAACCCTAAACCGCTTAAGCCCGAACCCCCCCGCTCCCCGCTACAGAGGGGGTGCAAACCATGTGCAGAGTCTAGGGTTTAGCAAGAGCGCGATTTCGAAAAAAGAAGCCCCCCCCCCCCCCAGATACCCACAAGGAGGTCGAAGAGGATTGGGAGCTGGTGTCGGATGTGTCCCTGGCTCCTTGGCTCGGGATGTGAGACTGCAGAATTTCAAGGATCTCGGATGTAGCAGATCTACGATTTCTGCAATTCTGTCCTAGACCCAAGGCAAAAACCTCCATAAAGGTATGTACATATGTATCACTCCAGGTTTCCAGGTTTGGTCGAGCTAGGCTTCAAGTTTTCGGCATGCTGGCTAACGTAGGGCACCGAGCAATGAGCAATAGTATTCCTTGTGTAAATGGCCTTAGGCCTCCCGAATATATTCATTCTTAGTTATGGTATAATATCTACCCGGACTCTACTCCACTCATTACCAACCCCTAGATTAGCGCTTATCAGCTTCAATATAAGCCCTATAAGCTCTTATCTGAGGCAACAACTAGTCTCATCATTAACGCCCTCTATTACATCTAAACCTTCCTTTCGCTCGTCAGGAGACATTTGCGGCTGATTCCGGAACCTCGCAACCATGGCTCGCCACGCAACTTGCCCTGACACCGGTGGCGAGTTTAGAGTTCGTTCGAGTTTGGGGTTCTGGGGTTCAGGGGTAAGTTTGGGGGTATAGAGTTTCAAGCCAGCTAGCTTCGGTGCTGTCCGGGAATGCATGCACGTTGTATTCATACGGTGCTCAAAAGACTCAAACCTGACTGGCTCGACAAGTGGCGCGAGTCTGCATCCAGGTGGAGAGACAATTAATCGCATTGACAATTGCTCTTGTATAGTTCCCTAAGCCCTAACCCCAAGCCCTACCTGTAAGCTGCTTTGCAGCGACCCTAAGCAGTAGGATTCTTACCATCAGGACTCCTCAAATTCGGCGCCCAGAGTTTTAAGAGGGTTTAGGGTTATAAAGGTTTCCCCATCTCCGAAGCTCCATGCCGCGTATGATCCCCGCTTTTAGAGGCCTCGAGCGGTGCGGCCGTACACCCACGGCGTACAGCTGCCCCGAAGGTACAGAGCGAGGGACAAGACTCGCAAGACTCTTAAACCGAATATCCCGAAACCCTAAGCCCACGCTGAAACCCGAAAGCCGGAGTTACATCGTAAATGCGAAGCTCTGGATCTTGAAACTTGGAACGCAGGGTGCGATCTCTGCTGCTGGCGCAAAGTCGGACGCCAGGCGCCTCGTGAGCAGGACATGCTGCGCGCTCAACCGGACTTAAACATGCCTTTCTCTCCGAGCAAAATTGCACCGTGAACCCTAGTCGTAGCCTGTAGAGCTTACATCGTTCGGGACTTCAAGATTTGGGAGTTTGGCTTAGGTTCGTGGCTAGTACAGGACCGAGGAACACCTTCAGCCTTCTCACGGCATTTGTCAAACTCTGTCTTTCATTGGATGACATTCCGTTTCAGCAAAATGCAATTCTTTCACAGCAGATGTGCATGTTACTGTGTTTCCCGTTTTTCTTTATCCTCCCGTGGCTGGTCCATGGGCTTGCGCAGCCGATGCTTGCGATGCTGCATGCTTTGTTGCGTGTTGGGCCGGGGCTTGCGGCAGATGCTGCCTCCATAGACCCGCGGTGGGCCAGGCCTTGCGCAGCTGATCGTCATGATGATGCTCCCATTATCTCCAGTAGGGCCAGGCCTTGCGCAGCTGATGCTGATGATGCTACCTCCATGGCCCCGGGCTTGTGCAGCTGATGCTGATGATGCTGCTTCCTTTGCGGTGTGTTTGGCCGCGGCTTGCGCAGCTAATGCTCGTGGTGCTGCTACGGTTGCGGCGCCCCCTGCCCGCTGATGCTGATGATGCTGCCCCCGTGTCCCAAGTTGGGCCAGGGCTTGTGCAGCTGATGCTGATGATGCTGCTTCCTTTGCGGTGTGTTTGGCCGGGGCTTGCGCAGCTAATGCTCGTGGTGCTGCTACGGTTGCGGCGCCCCCTGCCCGCTGATGCTGATGATGCTGCCCCCGTGTCCCAAGTTGGGCCAGGGCTTGTGCAGCTGATGCTGATGATGTTGCTTCCTGCGCCCTGTGTTGGGCCGGGGCTTTCGCAACTGATGCTCATGATGCTGCCAGTTGCGGCGCCCCCTGCCCGCTGGTGCTGATGATGCTCCTTCCTTTGCCCTGTGTTGGGCCGGGGCTTGGGAAGCTGATGCTCATGATGCTGCATCGATTGGTTGTGTTGGCCAAGAGCTTGCGCAGCTGATGTTGATGATGCTGCTTCCATTGTGGTGCGTTGCGCAGCTGATGCAATGAAGCTGCTTTCTGACGCCGATGATGCTTCCTCCATTGTCCTGTGTTGGGCCAGGGCTTGTGCAGCTGATGCTCATGATGCTACATCCATTGCCCATGTTGGCCCAGAGCCCGCGTGCGCAGCTGATGCTGATGATGCTGCTGCTGCCTCCCTAGCCCCGCGGTGGGCCAAGTTTTCACGGCTGATGCTGATGATACTACCCCTATTATCCAGACTCTTAAGTTGGCCAAGGATGGTGGAGCTGATGCTGCTGATGCTGCTTGTGTTGGCCCAGAGCGTGTGCAGCTGATGCTCATGATGCTTCCTCCACTGTTGCGACTTGGCCGAGGGCTTGTGGCAGCTTGCGCGGCTGAGGCTCATGATGCTACTTCGATTGCTCCTTGCTCGCTGATGATGCTGCACGCACTGTCTTGTGGGGTGGAGGCTTGCGCAGCTGATGCCGCTGATGCTGTCTCCTATGCCCGGTAGTGGTCTGCGGCTAGTGGCCATGCTTACCATGGCTCGTGCAGCTGATGCTTGCTATATGCATTGTCACGAGTTTAGCCGGGGCTTGCGCGACTGCTGTTGCCCCAAATGCCCTGTGTTGCCATGGCTCGCTGAGCGGTGCGATGAAGCCTCGACTGCTTCGTATTGGGCCATGACTCCCGCAACTGATACTGATGCTGCTTGTATTATAGGTAATCATTCGCCTGTATTGGATTAGCGCTTGTGCAGTGGAGGGTAATGATAATCATGCCTGGGCCTAGCGGCTAGCGTTGTTGGTGTGATTTTATATGCAATCTCCACGGTACCTTGCACTCTGAACTCTGAACTCTTCTACCATGAAGCAAGAATCGGAATTGCAAGGCCTCGGCCCATTGACCCGGCACCCTAAATCCAGCCCAGGCATGTCCGAGTGTGAGTGC
>CAJNJA010034920.1:0-29066 GCA_905231915.1 Symbiodinium necroappetens
ATGGACCAATCGCGCGGTCTGGAAAAGACATTTCGAGGTCGAAAAAAAGAGCAGCCCCTGCCTGAACGCCGTTTCTGTTCATAGGTCGTTTCTGTGTAATGGCTTGTTCCAACATTGTTCCGTTTCCCACCAGACGGCTACACGTTCAAAATTGGGACGACTTGCACCGTTTTCTAGCAGAAGACCGTTTCCTGCCAGAGGCCGCATCTTTCCAGAGGCCGTTTCCTACGAGAGGCCTATCACCCAAGACGATTTGATCTTGTTGCATCAGCCCAACGGCAGATGCAACAAGTTTTGTGCAATTTGCGCAGAAACTCCACTTTGGGCGAGATGCAAATCCACAAGCAAGGTTGGTCTCGTGGTTCCACGTGTGCGCCTCGCGGCCTCGCGGCCGTTGCCGTTCATGCTGAAACTGCAGGTGGGCCAGTAAGGCATCTAGGCGGGGGAGAATGGCTGAATCCAGGTGATGGGAAGCCTCGAAGCAGGCAAATGGGCAGCCTGTGTGACAACACGAGTGGCCGTGAAAGTTGGACCGCAGTTGCAGAGCTCCTCCTCGGTTTTGTGAACGTGTTCAGTGCTTCCTGTTTGGGTAAGGGCTCCTGCGCATTTTTCTGGGCTGATGTTGAACTGGTACTGGCTCAGTTCAGCTGGCAAAGCAAAAGGATGCATACTTGTTTGTGTACAATGTAAGATTTATCTTGCAGAGAACAAAGAAGATCACTTGAGACCACTTTTTGATCAGTTTTGCCGAATCTCATTTCTGCATTCTGGTTTCTAAGAAAGATTGGAAGCGCATGCTACGTTCCACACATACCCACACACACACATGTAAGATAGACACGTGAGCAAGTGTGTCATGCGCTTTGTTGTCAACAGAGAAAATAGAAAGTGGCAACTGTCACAACTTGCTGCCAACCGAGCATATTTTGGGGTTCGTCTGTTACACGGATCCTTGCAACCCTTGTGTTCTCTTCTTTTGGATCCGAACATTGGCCACTGTGAGTTCTGCCAGGGACAACTTGTGTTTCTGGCGAATTCGCTGTTGCCAAGCACCCTGCTTGGGCTCGAGCAAGCTGTGCGGCTGGTGAACGTGCCGCCCGTGCATCCGTGCATGGTTGGACACGTTGTGGCGCATTTCTTCCCTATCTCAGTTTTTGCGGCGTCAGGCGGAGCGTTGATGGGTCAGACCTGTCATTTATAGCATTTTGAGTTGGTGCCATCGACCCTGGTTTTTGCAGCAAAAGAAACGTACGTTTTGTAACGGTCAATGCATGCGAGAGAAAAAGCGAGAGAGAGAGACTTGGAGAGCGAAAACGAAAAAGAGATGAACACGCGCTGAGAGAAAACTGCAGGCAACACGGATTGAGAAAAAGTGACAGGCGGCGGAGAACTGGCGAAATCCACGGAACCCCGCCGTCACGGAACCCCGCCGTGTCAGTGAGTTGTGCTTCTGCAAACTTTCCTTCACGCCGCATTTCAACTGCGCATAGTTGGGTCTCAATTCCCTGTGGCCACAAAGGCGATTCTCTGCAAGGAAAACATGCAAGTGAGGCCACCACAAAGCCACAACGGGCCACAAACGAGTGGTTTGAGGCCACGGCAAGCCACAACAGGCCAAAAACGGGTGGTTTTCATGCCACAAGCCACCACAAACCAAGAACATGTGGTTGTTTTGTTTCCAAATGAAACCTTAAATGAGGGGCACTATAAGATATCAAAAAGGCAGGAAAGCTCAAGTGAACTCCCCAATGAAGAAAGCACAACGAGCGCATCTGAAAGTTGTGAAAACAAAACCAAGAAAACCCACAAGAATCCTACCTGAAATGTTGTGAGAAACAACCAAACAGCATGACACATTCAAACTTGTCAAACACACACAAATTATTTTGTTAAAAGGTGTGTAGATTCAATAAGGAGTGTGGAAGCATGAGTTTAAATTCCAAAAGCACAATTTTTTCAATCCATAACTTCAGTTTCACCTAAATTGCTGTCACTTTCACAGGCTAGATAAAACGTTCTGGAGTCCAGCGTGCAGACTTATGCTCCAGAAACTTCGCTGAACCCTCTTTCGAATGCCACCAGCGCCTGGAAGCTGGACAGAACAAAGAAGTTCAAGGATTCGGAAAGGAGCATCCAACTGGCGGGTAGCATGTGGCAGGTTTAGATGCTGGCTGGATGCTTCCTCGGATAGCACTCATAACTAGTGTTATGAATCGTGCATGCGAGCATAGCTTGGTACAGCTGCTCGACAAATGGTCAACATGCTGGAAGCATTTGCGGACGCCGCTCTCGAGCCATTGGACGCATGCGTATGACAGGTATTCAATTCAATTGCGACCATTTCCCGTTTTATTGCAACTGTAATTTTTTGTCGGCTTTAGATTGTTACATGTTGTTTTGCATCGTCACGCATTGAGACTTCCCGCTGCATGTCATACATTGCTATGAGTGCTATTGCTTGACAGCGATGGGCCAGTCCCTCGCTTCGCACAAGGCCCCGGGAGTTGTACAGTGTCGGCAATGATTGTGAAGGCACGTTCGTTGCCAAGAGGCAAACTCCAGTCAAACGGGCGATGCTTGGCTTGCATCTGCTTTGGGCAACCCCAAAGAGGCTCGCTGCGCTGTTGAGTGGATTTGACGTTCGGGTGGGAATGGTGAGGCACACAGATAATTCCTCAACAGTGTGTCGAGTTTTTCCTTTTGGTGTTGCTGTCAGCTCGTGATGCAACAAGGCATTGAAAGAGGTCGTTTGTCGTTGCAACCTGAAGCTTTCCATTTCCAATGAAATCTGTCGTCTGTGCAGCGTCCCGCAGGGTGAGACCAGGCCCGAGTTTGGCGAGGATGCGGCCAGCGCAGTCGAAACAAAGTTTGAACCTCAGGGTGTTGCCTTGGATTCGGCGAAACGCTTTTTTGCTTCAGAATGTAATGTCTGGATTGTGCACGATGGTGCAGGCTGCTTAGTTCTCTCATTCGCCCTTCAGATGCGCCACAGCCCCAGATTGCACTCGGTATTTGTTTGGAAATGCTCGAGTTTCGTTGAATCGAAAGCAAAGGACGCTTGTGTTTGTGACACAACCTCCTGTGGCAATGTGAAAGTCTTCCATTCTTTCAGTGCTGAAGCATGCAGCGCTACAGTGCAGCGCCACGTTATGGAAGTGCCCGAGTCCTTCCATGCTGCTTTCGGCGATGATGAGGTCGGTGTTCAAAGTTCTCCGAGCCCGTTTTGCTCAGGAGGTCGGTTGTCAGCGACTCGATGTCGATGTTGTTTCGTTCCTGTTCCTAGCTGACGAGCTGCTTCCTATAGCGTTTGTGTTTGTCACTTCTGTAGGTATTGGTGGTGGCATGGGTTGTAAGCGGTTGTTCTGATACCTTTGTTGAAGTGATGCTTGCGGTTTTGGTGATCGTTGTCTTGGTTGTGCTTGTGCCAACATTTTTTTTGGATGACTCGTCATTGGTGTTTTGATCGCCATCGCTTTTGCAGTTTTGCTAACTGTAGGTTGTTGTGATGGTTGCAGTTGAGGTTGTTCTTGTCACCGAGGTTGTTGTTGCAAGTTTTGCTTGTTGGTTTTAGTTGTGACGGAGATGGTTGTTGTTGTTGTTGCTGCTCCTGAATGACTGTCTCTTCTTTTACTGCGCTTAGCTCTACTCGTGACATGGCCGATACTTACATGGGTGGTTCTCTAAATTAGGGCCCTTTTGGTCTGCCAAACTATAGGATGCCGGTTTTAGAACGGAATTATATGGGGTTCTTCAAAAGGACCATGATTTTGACAGTTGCCCACAAGTGCTACCTGTTTGCTTGATTCTGATTGTTTCATTCTTCTGTCGGCCAGGGCCCCCCATGGTCTGAAGAAGCATCGTTCATCCGCTTGTTGGAATCAGCGGCATCGGGCAGAGGACATCTATACCTACGGCGCGCTGAAGTCCCTGGTCGTGTGCAATCCATTCAGGCCCTGACCCCAGGAGCGGAGAACCCGGGTTTGGCAAGGTGGCGAGCTTCATTTGGGACTTTCCGAAAATTAGGGTACCTTATTTTGGGGTCCTTTTAATAAGGATCCTACTATTTAAGGCAAAATTTAAGGTACTATATTAGGGTCCCCTATTTTCGGAAACCCCATATGAACTTCAGTGACCAGTGCAGCCCTTTCCCACGGCGATCAGTTCTTTGGGATCTCTCGCCGAGGCCAGTTCCTTGTCTTGAAGATCCTAGCATTTTGCCATTCTACAAGGCACCGTCGTTGGTGAAGCTGAATCACATGCTCTGTTGCATTTTTTCGAAATTCCCGCTTCGTGGCTCGGCGAGCTTCCTGCAAAACAGCTCTTCCATCATGATTTCCGGCGCAGATTTCCGAGCTTCCTGCACGCCTTCCAGGCATGTCTGCGGGTCGACGAGCTTGAAGGCTGTCGCGGATGCCGGGGCAAGGGACCGGCTTGGATTTCACTGATTCCGTCTGGTGATTGCTGATCGTGTCCATAAGATTATTGGGGCCCGTCAGTTCTCAAACGGTACATCACTCAGAGACCGTGATCTCTTCACATTGTGGATTGCTTTAGCCTCAACGATTGGAGACAAAATATAACAGGACGTGCTCACCAACCTGTACTCCTCGCTTCCCCAACCCCGGGTGTTCCACGGCAGAGCAGATTCCCCCAAATGCTTCCATGCCCAAAGCACAGGGAATCCTAAACCAATTGAACTCGTTTTCGGATATGAAGAGACAGAGAGGTTCTGGAGCATTCAGCTCTGAAGAGCCTCACATTTG
Source organism: Symbiodinium necroappetens (assembly GCA_905231915.1). Taxonomy (NCBI): domain Eukaryota; class Dinophyceae; order Suessiales; family Symbiodiniaceae; genus Symbiodinium; species Symbiodinium necroappetens. The sequence continues at coordinate 4,764 of CAJNJA010034920.1, forward strand.
GGCTGCATGTCGGGATGTGCAAGCCTCAGAGATCTCAGAGCAGTGTGAAGACTCCGCAGAGATCTTAGGGCGTGGAGCCACGAACGTCAAATTTCGAGCGGTGTGTTTGGGTGGGTCGAGCTGCCACTCGTGTTCACTCCGTTCTGCAATCCAGGCCTGGGGATACATCCGCAGAACTGGGCCTGAGACTGAGATAGGCCAGAAGTCGCAGCAGCCATGGCTAAAAGGAGTGTTACTTGTGTTGGACATGTCCGAAACGAGGCGAAGCGTCTCCTTCGTGATTCAGGCCTCCATTGTATGCCTGGGAGCATGGACCGCTCAGAAAGACTAAGACCAGTCAGCTGTGCTGTTTCGACCCTCATGCTTGTCATCAGGGAGAAAGTGGTGCCGGAAAGACGGAGACAGCGAAGGCCTGCAGTTCAGAGACGGAAAGTGAAGCTGTCGAAGCCTTCAGCACTTTTGCAGCACGTGATGCTGTACTTCTCATCACCTACGCGGCAGCATCTCGTCATGGAAGCTTTTGGGGTGGGGAGCTGCTGCTTTGGATAGTTCGGAGACCTCTGGGATGGTGTGGTGTTCAGGTTTTCGATGTTTGCTACTTCTTATCGTGCCCGTGCACCATGATAGGAAGGTCTTATCACCATGTGCCAATGTGCGTGTTGTCCGTTCCTGCTTGCTTTGCTGAGGTCCGCCGCCAGGCGAGCTTTCTGTACCCTCGTGCATGCTGGGGTGGGTTGGTGCCTGCGGGACATTCTTGTGGTCGTCGAATCTTAGCATTTCGAGCATGATGTCGCAAAGACCTCGACAGTTTGAAGCCTTGAAGTTTTAGCAAGATTCGTAATGTCCTCGGATGTGCAGTGCTTGCAGAAGCGCTCGTGGTGAGCAGTGGTGATCGTGGTCATGGTGGTCGCAGGTCATTTGTATGCTGATCGGAATGATGATGGTGAGGATGACATTGCATTGAGGTGCATTCTGTCGTCGTCGTTGTACAGCTGAGGGTTCAAGCAGAATCTGCTGAATGCCGGAAGCTGCTGTGATTGTACGGCCTGTTGTGACGGAGGAGGTGATGGTGGCGGATGCCATTGCATGGATGGTCCCCTTTGTCATCTTTAACATTTACTTTTCATCATTCTAGTCATCATCATCATCATCAGCATCGTTGTGGGTATTCATCACTAATCATTGCTAGAGATATCGGCTTGCTTGCATTATCCTGCAATGTGCGGAGGCAAGGACGGGCCCGCTCCAGCTCCGTCAGCCTACAGAATGGCAGGCAGCTGCTGTCGTTGGGGTGCCTCCGTACTAGTGTGCGGTGCGGATAAGCTGTTGAATCTTCTTGGATGGCAGGTTGGATGCCAATGCAAGCCTCGGCTTGCAAGATGGCGAGAAGGCGACTGCCCAAAAGTATGCTGTACCGTCTCAGGTAGCATTGGTTTTTTCAACGACGTCACCAGAAACCCGGCACACGTTGTTTGTACCACCATCACTGTTAAACCAGCATGCTCCAACTTCCCAGGGCTTTGCACATGCTTTTTCGTGTATGTAAAGTCTTTTCACCCACCAGCACTGGCCGGTGATTATTGCGGCGTTACTTTACAATTATCAGTATCAGTCTTCGGGCAGTCTTCGGGCCTTGACAGTTGTGGTATGTGGTGCTGGTCGCCTGGTCGCCATGCAGCAGACGAAGTATCTCAGAGTAGCATGAGGTGGCTGGTCGTGCGAGCAGTAGCGCTGCAAATGGTGAGTGGTTATTGCCATGTGCAGCCGTGTGAGATGTTCTGCACTGTGCGAGGCCGGCATCCACCAGATCATGATGAGCGCCAACCCCGTGACGGAGGCCATGTACTGGGATCCGGTACTGCTTTTGATTCATGCTACACACTGTTCTAAATTCACGTATTGTATGATATACAGATATATATATATATATAATATATATATATATATGTATTATATATACATATATATATATACATATATATATATGTATATATATATATATATTGGATTGTTTAATATACTGTACGATAATGTACTATGTTACAGAAAGAAGAAGAGGTCCGGCAGAAGCCTGCTCACGAGGCTTTGGGCAACGCCCGTACCCTGCGAAACGACAACTCCTCGAGGCTTCGCGCTTCTGGGAACGCCGGGCATGAATTCGCGGGAATGTTTAGGAGACTCGAGGAAGGCTCATTCTTCCGAGGTGGTCCTAGGTGGTGAGTGAGACCGGCCCTGAAGGCTTTTGTCCTAGCCGTTTCGACAGATTCTGTCTTATCTGCAACCTACTTCCGTTGCAGGTTTGGCCGCTTCGTGAAGCTATTTCTGAATGTCCGGACCTCACACTCCTGGTTCGCTGCAAGATGAAGGCCATTTTCACCGCAGAGTTTCACGAAAGCATGGGCCTGGCCGAGCGGGTTCTGCCTGGCGCCTCACAGCTCTGCACTCTCTTGGGTTGCGTATCGCTTCTCAAGATGCCACCGAGGCAGCCGGCGAGATTGAGAGCAGCGAGATGTCCATCTACTCTCTCGAGAAGTCCACCTCTGCTCGTTTCATCGCGCTGTCTTCCAGAGAGTGCTGATCCTTAAACCCTAAACCCTAAGCCCTAAACCCTTGAGCTCATGTCCGGGCACTGGAGGGCCAGGCCTTCCGGCCCCTTCAGTTTGAGGCGGTCCCGGCCGATTGGTGGCTCAAAGCTTCAGGCTCGAGATGTGACATGAAATGACAGCGTGGAGCGATGAGGCGGAGGGCCGCAGCAGCACTGATTGACAAGAAAAAGGTATAAAAACCCGTTACGGAGGGACAGAACCCCAAGAGCCTTTTTAGAGCCTTCTGGCCCAACCCACTGGTAGTGGTCTAGCCCCCCTCGGAGGCCCTGCAGGCCCAGTTCGCTCGTGGCCGTTGCTTCCCCGCATGGGTGCCAGCACCTAGAGCTCCCTGCGCCGGAATCTCGGGGGGATGACGTGGGATGGCTATGCCCTTGCACCTGCATTGCACCTCAATGTGTCTCGGCCCCCTCTGCCTGTTTCAGCTCCTTTGAGCCTCAAAAAGCATCCTGAGTACAGAGCCCTGGGCGAAGCCATGCCGGCCAACTGCGAGAACGTGGCGAGCCCCGAGCCCGAGATGCTGAACTACAAGTCCTGCAGAGCCCTCGTGGTCAAGGCCGCCTTCCCTGGGCATGGGCTTGGTTTTTGCAAGGACGTTTCCGCAGGTTTTCTGGGAGACTTGTGCCAATGTCAGGACCCGAAGAAGCCTGTCTCCAAGCCTCGAATCGACTGCATTGATGGATGCCGCTTCGCCCTCATCCTGCCCATCATCATCGGTCACTTCATTCGTTTCGGTACCTCCAACAAGTGGCTGCTGAAACTCCTGACCCAGGACTTTTCTTGATCGTGGGTGCGCTTCTCGGCTCTGCTGTTCGTCCCTGACCCCGAGGAGAACGTTCTCGTGGGTGGCTTCTTCAGCATCTCCGGCTATGTGATGGCCTACGTGGCTACGAACATGGGCGAGCGAAGCCACAACGTGCAGAAGCTGAAGAAGCCAGAGCTTTTCTTTTGGCAGAAGGCCCCCGGGTTGAATGCTGGCGGAACGCTGCAGCTCTTGGCATCATTCACACCTGTGCATCTCTTTGCAAGGTGATGAGCTACTATCCGCTGCATTTCTTAGTGTCGTCCGCCTTTGCGCCCATGTTCATCTTGATCGACAGGCCTGTGCTGGCATTTGTGCCTGCCTTGTGCAAGTTTCTGCAAATCAGTAACCACAGCAGCAGGAGGTTGCGTTTGTCGTCGCCGCAAAAGTCGGGGCGCACGAGCGTGGGGACAGCGCACCCCTCTCCTCTATAGAAGAGAAGAGAGCAGAGAGCAGAGAGAGAGAGAGAGCCCTGGCGAAAGAAAGAGAGAGAGAGAGAGACAAGGGGGTGGAATTCGTTGCTGCAACGTTGAGTCTGTTCTGAGTGCGGTTGACTGTGATGCCCTCGTTATCCTCCTCGGCAACAAGCAGTCTACCCTTGCGCTTTGGCCCTGACCCTGCCCCTGTTCAGCCTTTCACATGGGGGTGCAACCATTTCTTCAAGGCCAAAACGAATCCGCTTTTGCTCGATAAGGAAGTCGCAGGCAGCAGGGGCTCTCCCCCTTTAGGCGTCACTGGAGTTCTTGCCTTTTCTGCGAGTTTGGTATTCGGTCCGTCTGCCTGTTTTCCCTCGATTGAGCCGTCAGCGATTTCTGCCAAAACAGGCGAAATTTGCCTTGTGGAGAACCGTTTTCACAGAAGGCCCACCGCACATGTCGGGGGCGCCTGATGGCGCGCAGGCAAGGGGGGGCTTCCCCCTTGCTCATAGCCCTGCCGAAAGAAAGACAGGGGGCGGGGATTTCCCCCTGCCCCTAGCCCTGGCGGGTCGGGGGAGAGGGAGAGAGAGAGAGAGAGAGAGTCGCAGTCGACCGCCCCTTGTATAGCCGAGCCGATGGGGGAAACCCTTCATTGGAGTTGCTAAAAACTGCCGCGTCCGCGCACGATGGGGTAGGTGTCCGCCTGACTCCTCTGTCCTGGTAGAGAGAGAGAGAGAGAGAGAGAGAGAGAGAGAGAGAGAGGGCCGTAGCGCGAGAGTGCAGGGATTGTGAGGGTAACCTCACGTCCCAAACGGCGTGCAAGCAAGCAAGCAAGAGAGAGAGAGACAGAGAAAGAGACAGCGAACGGTTTTGAAACGCCTTGCAGCACGAGAGACTGAGAGAAGGACTGCAGGACGAAATTGTCGGCGTAACATCCATGCTTCACAGTGCCACCTGCCAGATTCTCTGAAGTCTTCGCACGCAATTTAGATGTTTCCCAACTGAAGACTCTAAAGGTGGATGAAGAACTCCTGGAAGACGACGTCGCTGCACGCCTTCTTCAACTACTTCTTGTTGCAGGACCGGTCCCCGACCTCCCAACCGTCCAGACCAACGAGAAGGCAGAAGCGCCTAAAACCCCAAAAGCCTCGTTCGCTGCGAGGCCTGGTTTCCCTCTGCGGCTGAGATCTGGAACCCACCGACCTGGCCGCTGGACCAAAGATGACCAAAGATTGCGGCTCTTTGGGGTTTTGAAAGATTGAGGCTGCTCAGATTGGGATTCTTGGTGGGTGTGAGAACGGAGAGAACCGAGCTCCGTGAAGTCAGCTTTGTGCTGGAAGGTCCGTTGTGCTTTGCAGGTCTCTTCAAGGTAGTCGGTGGATAGGAGTTCCTGCCACCTAAAAGGAGCTCCGTGTGCTCGCAGCTGAACTGATATTGAGCATGGAACTAGGCTCGCATCCACCGTTGATAGGGCTTTCCGTGCGAACCCAGTGCCACAGGAAGGTCTGAAAGTCCATCCGACTTAGTTTGCCGCGTCTGTGACCTCGTTACGAGAAAGGTTCCTCTCGGCATTGACGTTTGCGAACCTTACGATGCCGACCTTTGTCCTTCCGCAGGCCTGCAGCCTTCGAGCATTTGTAGCCCGTGGCGCGTTTCGGATCTCGGCCGTGGGATTCTTCCGCTAATGCTGTGCGCACCTGCCCGAAGGATGGATCCACAACCCTGAGCATCTCTCCGTTCCTGCCAACTCAGTGCCGCAGCCCACCCTAAGTCCTAAATCTTATGCAAACCCTAAATGCCCGAAACCCCCGAAAACCCGAAAACCCCCAAGACACGGATTCCCACTAGAACTCTTCTACGAACCCAGCAGTTCAGGCCCCAATCCGTCCTGAACTGCTGGGGCATCCTGAAGCCCTCAGTGTCAGGTGTCCCGGCTGAGCAAGGATGGCCTCAGCCGCTCGGAGAGTCTGGGGATGTCGGGAAAGGGCACTCTTTGATACGGCTTCAGACGAATTCTGTCGAGTTTCTTCCATGTCGGCTTTCGGGCTTTGGTGCTTCGGGTTTAGGGCTCGGGGTCTACGAGTTTTCGTGTTTCGGTCAGGGGATGAGGACTTGAGGGTGTCGGGTTCGGGGTGAACGGCTTAGGAGGATGCGGGTTATGGGACTTATAGGGGCTTTGGTGGGCAAGGGTTAAAGGTCCAGGGTTTTGAGTTTAGGCGTTTAGGAACTAAGACTTGATCCTAGTCAAAACACCGCGATACTGGTATTGGCAGCACCGGTGCGCGTTGTCCCACACCTGTATTGGTAGACTGTCAACGCGCGTGAGACTCCAAAGTGTTTGCAAAGTTCTGGCAATACAAACGCTGCAGTGGTGCCAGCTTGTCTAGCTTCATCAGCGTTGGTGCTTGTAGCGTACTAGAGCTGCTATCGATGCGACATCGAGACAGATGATTCCACCACATCCGTCAGAAAGGCAACACTGTGAGTGCAGGCAAGACTTCTGGACCAGAATCCTGTGAGCCCGGTGAACGGCGGGGTTGGACCTGCAAAGCAGCTTCCATGCTGTGATGTTTGTTGGGGGATATTGCTGGGCTCGTAGCCAGACGTGGTCTTTTCCGCGCGAGCTGAGGCAAGTTGTACGCTGGGCTCTGTGCCGTGTCGCTGCTCCAGAAGCTCTCCTACTCTCAGGCTGGCGCTGCCCGTCGGGGGGGGGGAAGAGAGGGCTCTTGATCTTGCGAGGCTTGGAAGTTCTACTGCTGCGGAGGCTACAAGGAGAAGCCGACGCATCCGTATCTTTGGAACGTGACCCGCTTCCACCCCTTCTCGGCTCTGGTGGAGATCACCGAGACATGGCCTTGAGCGCAGTAGGACGCTTGCCTGTCGCGCTGACGTGAGCTGTAAGTGGGAACATGATTTACCCGAGCAGCGGAACAGAAGCTGAGGAAGGTGTTGTGGCCGCGCGAAATGTCGGACCCCCAGCCTTCGGGTCGTGTCATGTCGCAACTGCAAGTCGCTGAGAGCAGCTCGAGTTCCGAATGTCGCCATGCGGTGGTTTTGGCTTGCAACCCTCTGTCTCTGTGCCGCCTTTCACCAGTGGCCCAAGCTGCCCGTGAAGGTAGCGCGGTGCCCTGAGAAAGTTGAAGAGCCATGGCAATGTCCGGCCTAGGGAGGTGGTTGCTACTGCTTGTGAGCATCGTAAGTGGGCTTGACACAGAGATCGTGGCCGTCACCGAGATGGCGAACTTGCACCTGGAGTATGGTACAATCAACCAGACAGCTTTTGAGCTGGCTCAGCTTAAGGTGGGCAAAAAAAAGTGTCTCAGGATCAATCATTCCTGCTGGATTGATGCCCAGTGCTGCTCGGCCCGTTGCCAGTCCCCCCTCCGGAAGTGTCGCCCAGTCCGCTGATCGAGTTCTGAGGGAGGCCGGCCCGGGAAGCAGCCCGAAACTGCCAGAAGCCACTTGGGGTCATAGAGACAGCATGGTCTCCGGATCAGCAATGAGCCTGTCCGGGGCACCGAAAAGGATTCCTGCCTTTGGCAGATCCCCACACGCTTTTGGGAGCTCCAGAGCCGGCGAGCCCAGGAAAAGCCGCTTGTTTGAGCCTGCAGGGTTGAGTATGGACCAGCCTGCAGCCTACTCATGCAGACTCATGAGGTAATCTATAGCTCAAACTGTATCGTTTCGGAGCAGCAGTGTACTGTGAGTGTATTCACGATGTGATCTTTTCCAGAGAGTATTCTCGCATCAACTGAAGCCTGAGGTAGATTTTGGCAGCCTTAGGGTTTCAGAGCCGCTGGAAGAGCACAGCCGCCAGGAAAGCTAGCATCTTTCTGCCTCCACAAAGGGGGTCCCGGTGCGCCCTGCCCTGTAACACCTCCTAAGCTCAGGTCATGCTCGATGAGGAGAGGAGGCCGCAGAATCCCCTCTGGCTCTTCCTCGCAAGCTACGCCACCTTGGGACTCAGGTCGGTGCCGGGTTCTTTTTTTTGCCTTTTTTTGGGATTTCTTGGGACGCCTCGTGGGAAAGGCTGACTTCGCTGAACCTCAACGATGCCATGATCCGGTCTCTGCTGTTCATGCCGCTCTACACCAAGTTCATCATGACTATGCACAGGCCCTCCGGTGCGTGCTTCAACTGCCTGGGGTCCCAGGGTCACAGAGACGTTATGGGCAAAAGCTGGTACTTGCCCTGGCAGTGCATGTCGAGAACCAGCACCCAAAAACTCTCTGCCAGGGACTGTGTGAGCGGGCAGCCCCATGCCCTCACGCGCTTCTTCGGCTCCAGGCCTGGTGGGGGGCGGGGGTCTTGGAAAAATATCCACGGATGTCAAGCGGTGCGGCGAGCGCCCCTGCTTGGATTCAAGATCTCAAATCCAACAGCCCCCGCCTCGAAAGCCTGACAGAAACAAAGAATCGACACCCCCAGCCCTAAAACCTGAAGGCCCTAAACCCTGGCTCTAGAATTTCTTTCACAAACAATTTAGGACCCTAAACAGTAAATCTTGACACCCTCAAGCGCCGCCCCTAAGCTAAAAGCGCCCGAAAGCGCCAGCACAATGTCCTGGCTCGGCTCGCTCGCCTTCCCCATGTTCATCGTGCATGGTCCCCTTGGACAACTGCGCCTGGCCTTGGGATGCACGGGTATTTGATTCCAATGGGGTGGGATACTATGGGGCTTTAGTTGACGTAGGGTTTTAGAGCGGTTAGGGCCTTAGAGTTCGATTTCTTGAAGGTTCGCATTTTGGGTTTGTGCGAGATTGTGTCTCCTCAATCGTGTTTGCTGCAGCTGGGACGAGGGGCTGTCAAGACAGACGGGCAGCTGCTGCCAAGGTTCTACAAAAAGACGGTGGCGACAAAGCTGTGGGGTCGTGTGATGCCGAAGCCTTTCTTTCCGATCTACTTGATGATTGTCATGGCGGTTGCCCATCTGCTGAACGAGGGCTTTGTGAAGAACAAGGCCTGAGTGCCAAGCCTAAGCACTTCTTAAGCACGAAAAACAAGTAACCATAGGAAAACTGACAAGATCATATATATTGTTGCAACAGTTCAATCGCGACAAAGAGACAGGATAGGTATGGGATGTATAGTACCAGATCAATAGAGCAAACAGTAGGAAGCCAATACACATGGTAAAGAATCATAACCCTGAAAACAAGCGAACATGCGAGAAGCTGATGGTGATGAAGTACCGTGGCAGTACAGCACAGTGTACTCGAGTGATTAGGGTGACACGGTACACCAGTATGCGCAAATACGTCTCGAATCTCCAAGCCGTGTTGAGAAGACAGCCAGCTACTATAGTAGTGTGCCCAGTTAGGTTGGCTGACTCAACTGAATAATCAGCATGTGGCACTCCCTAAAGTCCTAGAACTGTCAACCCTAAAATGAGATGCTTGGCCCCGAAACTCCACAAAGTCCTTAAACTCTGGCAAATGATAGACAGTATGTATCGTCTTGTTACAGTATCAAGAGACAGAAGTACAACAGTATCACAGTGCGAATGTATCACAGTGTGCGAATGTATCACAGTGTGCGAATGAAGATGTGATCTATGAGCATAACGCTTGAGCATACGGTTACATCTTCGTATAAGATCGAGAAAGGCATAAAAGTAATGACCACAGTGTTGTATAGCAACCGTGATCCTGTTTTGTTGGTTCAACAGAAGCAAACCGCATCAGCGTACGAAGCCGGAGCCTTACAGAGCAGGCCGTGCAGCGCCTCAGCGCCCGCCTGGCAGAATTCCTTGCAGAACGAACGAATGGCATGCTCCAGGCTGGGATTTGAGGTCAGCGGTTCAGGATTTAGGATGTTTAGGGTGTGGTGCTTCAGGGCCGTGAGGTGTGTGAAGGACCGCAGTGCGTTCTGTCTCCCCGTTAGGATGTTAATCGGCGCTCTGCCAGCCGGTCCAACTTGAAGGGCGCATGAGCTGAGATGAGCCGATAGCCGCAGTAGCCATAGATAGCATGTACAGGATCGAAGTCGCTGCGCTTGCAAACTTGTGGCCAAGAAGCTTGACTTGGCACCGCACATGTAGGCTCAGTGCCCTTGGCATGGCTGTGGGCGAGCCCGCCTCAAGCATGAAATACTTCAACCCATGTTGGCCGATTGAAGTGTCGTGAATCTTTTCAACTTCAGCACACGCTGGCAACCAGCAGCGTGGGTTTGTGCAGATGCTGAAGTGAGAATTCGTCTGTTCCTCGTAGTGTCATGACATGAGCCTTTCATGACACGTTTGGTCTTAGCACAGAAACTTATTTTTGAGCTCTGCGTGGCGTGTGGTGGACAGCGCTACGATGTGCTGCCATGCTCCTCCCAGCAGGACTCGGTGCAAAGGTGGTGAGTTTAAACGCCACGGAGCCGCTTCGGAGGCCCGATATCCGTATCCTGTCCCGTGCCAGGCTATGGAGTAGGTCCAAAAGACCTGCGATCCGACCGTCTCCAGACACATACACGATCTCGTGATTGTGCTCAAAAAAGAAGCGTGACAGCGGCAGCACGGTACAGCGAAGTGCAACACAACACTGCTCCGGCCCTCGCATTCCTGCACAGAACCGGCTCTTATATTATCGACGATGAACTGTTATCCTGCTTCTGAGCCCTCGAGCGCAGCTTGAAATGCCTCCGGGATCCTTGCCTCCACCCTGTGAGCCTTGAAGCCTCCTTGAACTTCTGATGGGTCGAGGCCGTGAAGGCCGGGGCATGGTGCAATGGGGCGGCAAGGAGCGATCCGGTTTAGCTCAGGGTTGCAAGGGCTTGTCGGTGCAGGCTTCGGGCCTGAACATGGCGATCGCTGCTGCAGAACTTCGCAGTCTGTTTCGGGGAGTTTTTGGTGCAGCTTCCTAGAAGCCTTGAAAGGGCTGTTCGAAATCTTCTAAAGAACCCAAGCCTTCATAAAGCAGCCTTTGCAGAGAGTCTTTGACCTTCCCGAAGCTTTGAACAAGGACTCACCTCACGCGGAAGAGCTCGCACTTCTCCAGGCGAGACCAGCGTCTAAGTGGCATCGTTCCCGCTTGAGCAGCTGGTGTGATGTGCTGCTTCTCTCTAGTGCATTGCTGCTTGCAGCAGTCAGCAGGGCCAGAGTGGAGACGGGTACTTTAATTATGGGTCGGGGTATGTCGGGGTCGGCAAGCCGCCACGGAAGGAAGTCCTCAGTTCTCGGCAGCCCGCAGCCTCAGCTTTTTTTCTGCCGCCAAACTGAGCACATGTCTGAGTGAAAGAAGGGCACGTGTGGCGAGATCGCGGAAGCCTTGACCTGGCCGCTTCTCTCACAGCCGTTGCGGCTTAGTCACTTTAACACCGCAGGGAACGGCTCAACAAAAGTCGGTGAAACAAAGACAATCAAAAGAACTGGTAACTTTGCCGGAAGTGCAGGCTTGGAATTGGCGCACCAACTCTGCGTTTTCGGCGAACACAGCACAGAAGACCGGAAACCCGACCCCGCTCAGCCCCTTGAATAGCCTTGAATACGCGAACCTGACACTCTTACTGCGTAGCTCCGTGCGAACGCTCGACCTCCCGGAAACCCCTCTGGCGCCATGGCGCTGAAGCGCAATTCGTCGATGGCGCTCTGCGCCGTCGAGCCGGCAAAGCGCTCGAAACCCACTGCCAACGTGCTGCAGCTGCCTGGGCAGCACTTCGGGGTTTCGTGGCTTCGTCTCTCCTCCATTGCATATGTTTGCCCCAGCTTTTCCGCTTCAAGTCGGCTCTTGCTCCTTGCATTGAAATCCTGGTCTTAGTGGAGATGTTTGCCTGTGGATTTTTGCCACTTGTGGCGATCATTGTGCATGTACTTGTTCTCCAGGCCTGTATTTTCAGATTTGATCATGATAGTTATTGCGTGTCTGTAGGGTGCATGCGTGTCATATCATGCGGTCGCAGAGGCAGCCTGAGCCTTGCAAATTCCCAGCTTGTTCCCTCTCGATGTAGCTGTTGTAATGCTATAGTATAAATGTACCCCCCAAAACCATGACAGTGCCTGCATAATACGCCCTAAAACCCTATTCCCATTACTAAGTACTACTACCACACCGCCACTGCCACTGCAGACTCTTCGATCGACTCGAGGCCTTGGGAGCCCCTGAACCTTTATCTGAGCCCTCGGATACCCAGCGACCGCGCGGCCCTGCTGGCCGAGCGCCTAAGCGCCGATCCCAAGGCCGGACTGTGCGGTGCGTGAGATCCCTCTTGGGCGTCTCTTTGGCCCCCTTTTTCTCTCTCTCTCTCCCTAGCTGCTTGAGGTATGCTTTTCCGAATTCAGATCGGGCTTCAGGTTGCGATAGATCCTTGCACTCTCTTCATGTAACCCCACTAGAGCCCGCGAGCTCGAGAGCTCGCACCCGAAGCCCCGAGCCTGCGCGCAGCTCCGCATCGTGGACTCGGAGGCTGCCGGGGGGAGCCGGGAGCTGACACGCTTTTCTCGCGCCTTCTCGTAGAAAGAACAGACAGAGAGTTGATCTGCACTCCAACAGAGAACGCTGGAGTAGCTGTGTTTGGGCATGATGCATGTTTGTCGGTATGGTCCGCGATCGCTCGCGCGATGCACTGCAAGTGTGTTGCTTTTCGGGGTCTGGCATTAGGGTTTCGTCAGAGATGAAATCTTCAACGTGCCGGAGCAGGCTTGAACTCGGGATGTCGCTTCTGCATGCTTCTGCGCATAGCAGCGCAGGACGGTGCTCTTCTTGTGCTTCCAAGCTTCGAGTTCGAGGTGCCTTTCTGGATGCGAGTTGCCGCTGCTGTTGGCTGTAAATTACTGAGATGCCGCGGCAGGAACTTTCTGCACTCCAGAAGCGTGGCAAGCGGGTCGTTGGCCTGCCTTTGGCGCGGGTCTCGAATGTCTTTAACAGAGCTGTTCTTCACATGCGGAGATGTTGTGAAGGTGGAGCGGTTCTTAAAGGACCGGAGCTTGATGGAGAAGGCCTGGATTTGCAACGCAAAGTCCTGCTCGAATGACAGAAGCCATCCCCTACGGTAGGTCATGGAGCTGCCTCTCTTCGACCTACTCTACCGCTCTGAGAAGGGGCTTTGCTTTTCAGCTACTTGAGCCTCAATAGCCTGCCGTGTTCCGGCGGAGCCTCGTCATCTCATGACCTGCTTGTTACGGCAGTGCCTTTTTGCCAGCCTAGGCAGTGTGAGTCTACCTGTTTGCAGTCGCCTCAAAAAGGAAGTTCTCGAAAGCTACTTTCATTAGTGTGTCTTTGGTTGGAGTAATGCCTGTATTGCTTGTATGTGGATTCATCTCGTTACGCGTCGTTCTTGTCAATGTAATGAAGGTAGACCTGTTGTCACACTACGACTGTGGCGATTCTTCGTATCTTGAGTAGGTGTGATGTGATGCATAAGTAGAGAGAGAAACATAATCAGCCCAACCAGTACTCAAGCATTGTTCTGCTGTCATTGACTTTTGCCGTTGGCAGCATTGTCGTGACCGTCATTGCTTCGAACTTTGCTGGCATCATCTCTGCGAACTTCTGTCCCCAGGCCATGGCTCCCGAGGATCGATCTCGCCACCAGGCCCCCAGAAACCACGCAGGGCTTGAGAGTTCTTTTGGTTCCGCTGGGACAGAGGCAGACCCCGCACACCCAGTGTGTGATGGATACAGACCCAGCAAGCAGAGTGCACGCAGCACATGCAGTTCGACAAGTTTGTGTGGGTGTCGACAAAGGTACCCAAGGCAAGAGAGATAGGGAGCTCATTGTGCAGATAGCTGTCCTCAAGTACTGAGAGGAACAGGAGAGGGAAGCTGCCAAGTCGCGCAACTTTCCGATCCGCCACCCTTGCAGTCCTAAATCCTAAATCCTGAACCCAAAGCCCTGCCAGGCCTTCGCCACCTGGGTCGGCGCCCGGGTGACCGACGACATCGGACCCGACACGGAGCTCTTGGTTGCGCGGAAGGCACTCCCAGAGATTAGCGCTTACTGAGGGGCTTGGGGTTCTAGGGTTGATTGGGTTTCAGCTGGCAAAGGGCTTTGGACAAGGATGCATGAATTGCTTTCAAGATGTTGAGGTCGTAGATCGGAACCCTTTACAGGCATCGAAGAACTCGCTGCTTGGCCACGAAGTCTGAATCGACCACACCGACAACCCAACGCCACTGCGTTTTTGTTCTCCGTCCTCACGCCTTCACTTGCGGCCTTGGGCACAGCCGCCAGGTGAGCCTGCGGCCGGACTCCAAGTACCAGGCAGCGCTGGCCTTGCGACTGCCCATCGTGAGGCGGGCTTCGAGCACTTGCAGGGTGATGAGGATCATGTATTGGGGTGTTGGGGTGCCTTCGGGAGTTCGGGCCTTCGATCTTGGTTTGATTGGAGTATGGTTCTGGATTGGTGAAGACGATCGGCCTTTTCTGCGCCGCCAGGCCGAGCTATGTCAAGGCCTTGTGGGACGAGCAGCAACTGGTGGACAAAGAGCGGCCGTGATCACATTCATAATCCAGTCTCTGACTTCTCTCCTTTGCTCGTTTTGGAGCTGTTCGGGCTGCTTCGACACAGTTGGGAAACTAAGAAGTTGGCAAGATGAAATTTAGTCTCCAGGTAGAGTGCCGTCGGCGGGTTCGGAGTCCACCTGCTCCATCGGAACTGGCTCGAGGCCGCACTTCCTGCCGCCCTTGGCCGGATTGGCCATCAACTTTGGGCCCATTCAGGCTCGGGAAGGGCAGCTCAGGATGATGTCACCAGCACCATCGCCACCAGCGCCACAGGCACTACCACCATCCCCAACACAATTCTGCTCTTCTTCTTCTTCCTCCTCCTCCTCCTCCTCATAGTCATCATCACCATCTTCTTTTGTAATTTTCTTCGTCAGTCATCACTGTAAGCATGATGAGGCAAGAGTTGCTATGGCGATCGATCGATAGCCCAAGTAATGCACTGCACCTTTAACTTTGCTCACGACTTTTCAACATGCTCCGAACGTGTCCAAAACTTCCGTGACCCCAGACAGGACCAGGTTTCGCCGGAGCTGCGGAAGCGGGCCGAAGCCTCCGGTGTGGCTCGGAATCTCAAGGATTCTTTCCACTCAGTTCGTTCATTGAAAAGGGCTCTTTTGCTTCGTCTTGGACATGGCTAGACAAGCTCGGGAAGCATTCCGAACCCATCAGTCCAAGACTTTTGCCCCGTCTACAAGTATGCCGTATGCCTGTTGAGGGCCGTTGAGGTGTTTCCAAGCTACAGGCCGGTGATGTTACTTGGCAATAGATAATATGGCTCTGGCAGAACGGGCTCGGAATCGGATTGCAGGGAACCTAGTGACACGGAGGCTGGGGTGTGGTCGAACTATGAGCTGCAACCCAGGCTGTCATCACGACCTTAGACAAAGCGGAGGTAGTCATCGTGACGGATGCCTCCAAGCCAATTTACCAGGCCCCGCAGAATCTAGAGTTGGGGCAAGATTGAGGGCGCCGTGGTAACCGGGATCGTGAAGAGAAGTGTGACACCAGAGTGCCTTGGAAATTCTCTATCCTGTGCCTCTGCGCTTCTGATCCCATTGCCTCCAATCTGAACCCCCAGTCTTTACAGTAGCCTATACTATACTATACTATACTATACTATACTATACTATACTATACTATAATGTACTATAATAATATACGAAAATATACCATAATATACTAAAATATTCTAGTCCCAGTGCCCCTTGTCCTCAGCTTTCCGAGGAGGGCCGGCGCCTGGGCCTCCTCTGCGCGCCCCCGCTCTGGCTCGAGCGCTGTCTGCAGATCCGCTGCTGCCTGACCATCGCCGGGGAGCTGGAGGCGCCTTTTTGTTTTTTTGGTGGGGAGTTCGGTGTGGGGGGGGGTTTGGTTCCAGAATATTTTTTTGGGATTTTCTGATGCGCAAGACGTTTTCGACCCAAAAAGGGCCGTGCGAGAGTCCTTGTCTCCATTTCTCAAGGCCGTGCGTACCTTGAATCGTCAAGATTTCTCCGCTTTGTCGGAGGAGCATCAGAGAGAGACATCCCTAGGACGATGCTTGACCAGGGAATGTTAGACAGCCAGTCTGAAGCGTCGAAACGAGTCAGTCATTGAAGGGTCCATGTTATGTTTGGTTGATGGTGCATTTGCCGTGCCATAAAATTCTTCGAGGCTTGGCAGCTCCGATTCGTAGAAGCGAGCGGCTTATTGGGCCTGTTACATGATGTCACCAGAACGGGCACCTGGCTACACCTTAAACTCTACGGCTCACCAATTCCTCTGAGAAGTCCTCATGTACCCTACCCTTTCCTTGGACACCCCCGGGTGCCGATCATGGCGCGGAAGCGAGGCTTGCAGGAGGCGCTCTCCTGCTTTTCGCCGTTGGCTGGGCCTCCAGATTTGCAGCACCACACTGTGAAGCTCCACATCTACGACCTTCCCGGACTAGCTCCAATCTTGAACACCTGTCTCAAGGGCATTCTGGGCATCTATCGCACAGGAGTGCAGGTGCATGGTCGCGAGTGGAGCTTTTCCAGCAACGGGATTGTCGAATGCTGCCCCGGAGGCTGTGCATACCCTTTACACAGGGAGTCTGTGAACTTGGGGACCACCTCGTTGTCGGAAGATGAGGTGAAGATGCTCTTGCATCGTTTCGATTCAGCATGGGTGGCATCAGAGTACCACTGCATCCGCCGCAACTGCAGCGACTTCTCTGAGGCCTTGTGTGTGGCTCTCGGTGTTGCCCGGCCTCCTCGGACTTTTTCGTGCTCATGCTATCCAGGGAAGGAGGCGGCACGACATGCAGACCTGAAGCGTGCCATGGCAGAACGCAAATTCGTTGAAGGCCGGCGAGTGGCTGGAGCAATGCGTCAGGAGAATTCCAGCCCAGTGAGCACCAGGTTGCCATCGCTGCTTAGCAGTCCGCAGTCGGGGGAATCCACCACTGTCCTTGACCTACACAAAGGAGGCCCGCCGCCACCAAGCAGCTTGCAGGTTGCCACACGGGTGCTGCTGCCGCTGGGCTGCTTGCAGCGGACGCAAGATCACGATTGTGATCAGGCTGGGGCAGAGGAGCTGGGAGATGTGACGAGGCTGCAAAGCCACTCAAACGCACCTAGGAAGATTTCAGCACCATCCATTGACAGCAACTGCAGTTACAGCTCCGAATCAGATCCCGCAGCGCAGCTGAAAGAGGGCAAGCGACGAGGTCGGTCCCCAATTGTGCGGCTGTGTCGCAACAGCGACTGGGAAGTGGTACGGGCTGCGGCGCGAAAGCGCGCGCAGATGAAAGCTGCTTGTGCATTCTTCCGCAACAAGAAGAAGGAGGACATGCCCTGGCCAGGCAGCCAGGACATGCGCTGGATGGACGCCTGTGGCTCTTCCATGTGATGAGAGGGGGGCCAACCGCGTGCTCAGCAAAGTCAGTAACAGCCCAACACGACGTGACGTGTGATACCCCACGCCCTCTTGCATACCTTGAGGGTGTTGTTTGTTCTCGACTGCGGGTCACACACGCAACCTAGTGTTGTTGCAGGTGAGACCTTGAGACCTCATCTGGCAAGTCTGGGTTGTACAAGTTTTGGCATATCCTCAGCTTCCAGATTCCAGAAGCTGTATCTCCGACAACTCAAGGTCTTGCCTCAAGTATTCTCAAGTCAGTGTTTGCCTGCAGCAGCTGATGGATAAAGGCTATGTGCACTGCAGCTCTTGTTACCTGAGCTGGATCGGATCTGAATTGAATGCAGACTCTGTACTCTGCTCTTGTTTCCTCAGCTTTCAGCTACGGTCACTGTTCAGCAATGTGGTTCATGATTGTTGTTTTTTGCTGCCGCTGCTACCTATTCTCCACGATGCTGTACCGTATTTTGTTTGCTTCTCGATTTCTGTCTGCGCCAGGTACCCCAGGCAGGCGTCCCCTTGGGCGGCAGCGTCGAGGCCGCGTGAGAGTTTCAGCTCGCGCTTCTTCTTGAGTTTAGTCGGGAGCAACGGATCAGGACTGTTCTCTGATGAACTACGGAAGCCGACGATTTTGCAGCATGTTTGGGTCTCATATGGACAGGAGGAGTCACAACTACAGCCAATGCCATCCTTCCTTACTCTGCGCAGATAGACATGTCTTCCGTGTTACAAGCAGACGGCATGTTGCAAATGTTTGCGCACGCATGGACAAACCCATCCTCTGTACAGGGGTATATTGTTAGATTGTATGTGTATATGTTTGCGATCAGGTTGGGTTTAAAGTAAAGCATGTTGCAATGTATCTTCATGTTATCATGAACTGACACGTGCTCACGTGTAATAATTTCTACCAATGCACAGGCACAAACACACACACACACACACACACACATGCGCGCGCACACACAATGCACAAAGAGCAATCGCATGGAAAACTGTTACGTGCACTCGCAGCCCTCCGTTTGACTCCGCTAGCTTCTGTTGGTTAGGCGCCAAGTTGTCTTCACGACAGCTACGTTGCTGCTAATTGCAAACGTTGTATGCCTTGTATGTTTGCTATGGTGCTAGAGTCCTGTTTTTTTGCAGGCAGAAGTCTCGACCATCTTGCACGGTTGTGTGCTATGTTTGGTGCGACTTGGCAGCGACCCGCCTTGCCGGAATCGACAATCTCACGAGCCTGCAGTTCCTTCGGTTTTTGTCGGCCCAATCGGGCTATAGGCTGCGATGATCGGGCCCACTTCTAACGACAAACGGAAGTCTGCAAATTGCAGCTGTTTAGCGGTTCCTTCTTCCGGCTGCCGCCAGACGTCGCTGTCAGCTCAGGTATCTGCCCCCAGGCCGGTACTGGGATGTGAGTACGTCGTGTCTGACTTGCAATAGGATGAAAAGGAGTCGTTGCAGACAGGGGTTCAATAAAGACCAGTGGTACCACACGGGTATGCTTGGGGCTCCGGTTCGTTGATCCTCAGCCAGCTGGCCAACTAACAAGTATCAAGTCATCAAGTGTCAGCTACGAAACGGTGCGCCATTGAGGGTGTTCCTGTGACCTGACGTTTGCACTCGGAACCTGCACTTGCTAGTACATCTTGTTTTTTTCGTTTTCTCGTGTCTGAATGAAACTCCCGGTTCGATTCAAGATTGGAAGCTTCTGGCCCAACAGACAGCAACAAGTCTGACTGAAGAGTCTTCGAGCCGTTGGATCCTTGCTACTCCGGCAGGGAAGGAGCGTGATGATGCAGCCGAAAGTGCCTGGCGCTGTGGGGCCTGGACAGCGTCTAAGTTGGATATCAAAGTTAAGAACTGGCAAGGCTTCGAGCCATGCAGGGTTCGGGCCAGAGCTGGACCGCAGATCGGGCCATGCAAACAGGTTTCAGTTCTGAGCGATAAGCCGGGCGGGCCCGCGTTGGGTTTCCGGGCCGCTGCAGGACCACCTTGGAAGCCAAGGATCCGGCCATCACCCATGCCTCCTGGCGCTTTAGGGCAACCGGGCGGTTTGTGCTATCTCTGCACATGTTCCCAAAGCATGCAGACGCTTCTGCAATGTGTTGTGTGAGAGATGGTGAGCACTTAGTGGATCGTAAGCTTGAACGTCCATAATACCTCCCACGCCAGGTTCTATTCGATGTCGTCCCTCGCGTCCTGGTCCATGTGTCGATGCCGGTCGATGAGGTCGGGCACATGCAGCCTCCAGTTACAGAGATGCGAAGTCCACGGAATCCTGGAGCACTGACAGTCCTTGCAGCAGTGACACTTCACGCCTCAGCTCCCTTCAGGCGTTAGGAGTGGAGTTTGTGGACGTCCGCTGGCTCGACGCATGCGTGGCCAACGGGAAGCGAGCTGATGAGAACCATTTCGCAAGGCCGTGGTTCCCAGCTGGGGTTGTGCTCCCTGCGCAGAGTTTCCTCGCGAGCGCCCCAGGCCACGGGTGGCCTACAACCCGACCTGCGACATCGCGTACCCTGCTGCGCTCCAGTCGGACTTGTCCTCCGGCAGGAAGGCCTCGCCTTGGTTCACACAGCTGAGACGATCCTGCCCTTTCTCCATGCCAGGTACGGAGAGTGGAGAGCAGCGCTGCCCTCGAGGAAGTTACCACGAAGAGCTCCCAACTGGTCGAGGCATGCTTGGTAATGGACTTGAGCAGTCAAGGCTCCAGGGGTTCAGACCTTTTCGTTCAAGGAGCTTGTTTGGGCGGCTGACCTTTGTCTCGGTGTGCATGGGTTTCGCACTCGTTGAGTTGCGCACCAGTTCACACCTCAATGTGCTCCTAGCTGCATCGCACTGGTCGCTTGATGTCTGCAAAGTACTGCTGTGAATCTGCCAGAATGATCACAATCGCGCAGGTTCCCGGACCGTTCAATGATGTTGCTCGGTCGCTGGTGAAAGGACAACGACGCCTCAAAAATGCACACCCTGCTGGTAGGAGCCCTGCAACCCCTGCACGCAAGACCCACAGCTTACGAGGCAAAGCCACAGTCCAGCAATGTCTCAAACTTACATCTTCCACCTTAAGGCCCCAAGCCCTCAACCCTTCAGGCCCTAAAGGGCCTTCAGGCCCTTAAGGCCCCTTCAATCTAACATCTCTTGTCCCGAAGCCTCGGGCCAGGCGGCCTCCGCGAAGCCGGAGCTCAGAGGGCAGCAGCCTCCGCTGCCGCTCGGACTCCCCCAAAGGGCAGGGAGAGGGAGGGGGGAAGCTGAGAGAGAGAGAGAGAGGGCTCAGGGAGAAAGGGAGCCATGCTTCCTTTATCTCGTACGAAGAACAGCAAGGCTGAAGATGACAGCTGCCAATACCGCAGGGAGCTGTAGTGACTGATAGTAGGAGCTGTGTGGCGAGCCCTGAGCCAGCAGGTCCGGACTCACCCTCCGCATCACGGCCTTGGACGACTCCAAGCAGAGCTGCCGGGAACGGCAGCGCCTTCAGGCAGGGCAAGATAAGCCAACCAGGGTACCCCAGTGCTTTGTGTACCAGTGCCATACCAGTGCTTCGAGGACTTGGTTCTTCGAGTTTTGTTGTCCGCGGCACGGGGCACGGAGACAGCATGTGGGGCTTGAGATTGATCGAGAGGTTCGGGTTCAAAACATCCCCACCTCGCCGTGAGGGATAGCACTTCAGGAGATGGCACACGGCCTGGGCGCCACTGTCGCGGACCAACGGAGCCGTCTCGGCGACATTACGCACTTCGTGTGTCACCCGGCTGCCTCTGCGGCTTCTCCCTGCTTCCAGTCGCCTGAGCTTTGCTGCCCTAAAGCCGAAACCTTCAAGACCAGCGTCGCAAGCACATTCCCCTAGAAAGGCCGCCCAATCAGGAGCTCCTTTGCGTGGTAGGGCAGGGCCGAAACTCGGCACTCGGGTCGCGTCCGCGACATCCTGCCTTTTGCGGGCCAGGGAGAGTGGGATGAAGAATCTTGTGCTTCGTGTTAAAGTTGTAGTGCTACTGGTTGGGTTTGGGCTTCAAAGCATAATTTGGTCAGCGCATATCTCTACAAGTGTTGGCTTGCTCTGGATATGGTTCCCTGGTTCTGGCAGCTATGACATTCCGTCTGACCGGCTGGGCTCCTGGGGAAAGTGAACGACCAAAAGCAGCAGAAAACAGGAGCGATTCCCGAACCCGAGAACCGGAATGGGTCGGGGCTGCTTTTGACGGTTCAAGGCTTCAGGCTTTGAAAACGCCTCCAGGGTTTGGGATGTGATTCAAGGTTAGCTTTGACGGGCTAGGGTGCGCAATGCCTACCTGTGGCCTGCAAGTGTAGTATGTAGGAAATGGATGATTCCAAGCCAAGAAGCACACTCGAAGTTGCGGTTCGAGTGAAGTTGGAAGAGAGTCGCAGTGACAATAGGCCCGAAGGTCTCAGGATCAGTGTGGGAGGTAGAGCAGCAAAGATGCCAGGAAACGGACGCACACACACACACACATACACATGCTACGCACACGCCAAAACCCTAAATCCCAATGTGCCGTGCCCAATTAGACATAGCCTTGCTTTCACCTCTTGGATTCGGGAGCTGCAGCCAAGCAGTGCAGCCGTGTAAAGCATGGTGCCTTCCAAGGTGTGGTTCCGGATCGCTTGGAAGCTGGCCTGGCAGAGAAAGCTCGGAAGCGGCAGATCCACATAGTTTCCAGACTTCACCAAGTAGTGTGGGGTTTGGCTATAAGTCTGATGCTCCCGGGTTGTGGTTCCTGTGAGTTTAAGGCTCCCACAGAGCATCGCTCATCTGTGAACATGGTGAATTCTGGGAGCTATTTTGTGAATTTCAGTGGAGCTTAGATCGTGTTCCATGGCTTTCAGGTGGCCGTGCACTGGTTGCTAGACTGCAATCGGCACGGCATCCGACAGCCAGAAGCGCGCTACAGCGTGAGCGCCTCGTCGCAAAGCCAGCTCTGGGGCTTTCCATCGCCCAAGCCTTGGTTTCTAAGGATTCTAAGGCTTGCAGTAATCCTTGTGACTAAGCCCTACAGGGTGCTTCCTTAAAGGATCCCTGCAAGGAACCCCCTTTTGGTGATGGCAATCTCCAAAAGCCGCCCTCCATGGAAGTCCCGGAAGCCCAGGAGACGCCGCGCCGTTGCCCACGCAAAGCGAGCCCTTGCTGGAAGATGCCGTTAGCAAGGCGAGCCCCTGCACCTTGGACTTCCTTTTAAAGAGGGCTGAGGTCTTAGGGGCTCGGGGGGTTCTGAGGGCTTTGGGTGCAGGGCGTGTGTGTAAGGATCAGGGAATACGTGTACTTTTCTGAAACTGCGGATCAGCGAGAAAGTAACCTCCGACAGTTTGTTGCCGGTAAAGACTGACGGCAAGGGGGGGGTGTTGAGGTCCTGAAGGTAATGTACAAAAGCAGGAAGGCTGCTTGGAGGCTTTGCCCAAACCCGAACCGGTTACGGAGCACTCCCAAAAAGCCGAAGGGACGCCGACGCAACCCCTGCCGAGCAGACCAGGTGTCGCCGCCACCGTCCTTGCCAAGTGTGACATCCTGGTGTCGCCCTGGGCCCTAGGCAGGGTCACGTGGTTTCCGCTCTTCTCAACAACTCGGCCCCTTGAGCTTTGAGACCCAGAAATGAAATGCCCGTTGACTTCAGCTTGCAGGTGTGGAGCCGAAGCTCACGCAGATGGCCAAGGCCCTTCCTAAGAGGGCTTCCGACGGCGTTTCACAGCCATCTCAACCCCAAGTTTTTTGATGTCCGGAAATGCCCGGAGGCCACAAGGCCCCTAGCCACCTCGGCCGAAAGCCCTGGACCTCGGATGTTCGTCAGGAGCTGGGGGCCACCTCGGTGCGTACCTGGAGAACGCCCGCAGAGCTGCGGTCCCTGCTCCAGGTTTCCTGGCATTTTCCTGTCTGAACATGTTGGTGAGCCCAGAAAGAACGGAGGGTCATCGACGCAGCCTACTCTGCAGTCTTGAGTGTGCCAGGGGTCTTCAATGCAAGGGCTTCTTGTCCCCCCCACCGAAGCGAAGATGCCTTTTACCGAAACCTCCAGACGACATGGGCTTCGGGTGCACGGCTCTGTGCGCCAGGCGTCCTCAGAAGGCCAAACCCGGGCGGTGGTAGTGGCCTCTTGGCTGCACCGGCTTTGCTGGGGGACTCGAGCTCTCTCTTGCAGAGCATCCACGGACGACACTATATTATACTACATTAAATTATATACTTTCTACTAGACTAGACTAGACTAGACAAGACCAGGCTTTACTATACTATGCAACATCATGCTGTAGAAGCTTCATATCCTCAAAGTGCTCAGGAGAAGGACGAGACCAGGCAAGGATCTCTGGAAGGATGCGTGGAGAAGTGGACGCCCGAGCTCCGCAGCATCTTTGTGCAGCCGAGTTGGCTCTCAGCCGCCTGGCAGCAAACGTATAACTACCATATAATGTAGGGTGGTAGGGTTTAGGGTTTAAGGGTGTTGCAAGGTACTCGTCGCAAGAAAAACATCACTCTCTTCACACCGCGGAGAGTGCAGGGCATCGGTTGGCGAAGTGGTGTTGCAAATCCGGAGCGTTTTTGCGGGGCAGGTCTGCTTCGGTTTTAAATCAAGAAGTATATCAGCAAATCTGGCCTTGGGTCTTCTCATAAGAACAAGGCCATTTGCTTCTGTCTGCATCGGAAGCCTCACACATGCGCTCACGAACGTTTGTCAGCTGCCACATCTGTATCCACTCGCCAAGAGAAAGGCTCTGCTTCACGTGTTCTTATCTGCTTCTTCACTTTGCATCTTGTACAGGCAAGACTACTTCCATGCGAAACGTCTTGCTATGTGGGGAGCGTTTTGCCATCCATTTTCGTGATCCTCTGCCTCCCCGTTGTACTCATGAACTCAACCCAAGCTGCCTCTGAACTGGGGAAATCTCGAGTCTTCGCTCTAAGTACGAAGCTGTGGGGCTAAGGAGACCTATTCCCAGCGGCGGCGGCTGCCCCTCAGCTCCTTCGCAGCCTTCTCCGGCGTGAATGGCCTGCAAGAGTCTCTGGTTCAGACGTCGGGGCTTCAATTCGGTTGCGTGGCTGAGATCTGGGGTTTGGTTCAGTTTTGGGGACCCTAAACTCTAAACTTGATGAAGAGCTTCTGTTCAACAAGTAGGGCAGGCCCCGGAGGAGTGACCGTTGAGCCAAGGGCCCGCCAGTGGGGTAACTA
>CAJNJA010034931.1:0-21971 GCA_905231915.1 Symbiodinium necroappetens
TACTCTCGTTTGCAGCTTGAAGCAGGTGCAGCGGAAGAAAATCAAAGTGGCAGGCGCCACAAGGCCGCAAGGCCTCTCGAGGTAATCTCGCGGTACTCTCGTACATCCCAGTACAACACACCCAGTATTGTTCCCCTAACGGCACACCACCTGTCGCTCCATAATCAAGCATATGTCATGAAATCGCTAGCCCCGAAAAGACACTGTACAAGCCCTGATAAAGCACGAGTCAACATATTAACATCCCCACTGACGCCAGCAGACCCCCCAAAGGTGATGCGGGAAAGCCGCGCTGCCGCTCATCGTTGCGATGAGCGACCAGATAGCGGTAACCAACATGCGAGCCCCAAGAAACGCCGTAAGTGTAGAAGCGAGGTAGCACGCATAAGACGCAAAGTTAACCGTGCATTGACGCGTAGTGCTCATCGCGTGATGTACCGTCTTGTCAAAAAGCAGGCCATCGACCTGGCTAGTCAGGCCAATGCTTTCCTAGCTCCAGAACCAGCAGGTTTATACAATCCACAAAACAGTGCACATCCCCAAATCAAAACACGCATCATGTCAGTCACACCCGAATCAAGCTTGGAAGATGCATGCAGTATAACATCGGAGGTTACAGATTACCAGTCAGCTGTATTGCAGAAAAAACACCTTGAAGAATTTAAAATCGCTTCCCTCAGCTGTAGGGGTTATCTTCAGCATCTAAACGAGAAAGAATCATACACTTTATGGTTTAAGAAAAGATCGACGTTTTGTGCCTACAGGAAACCAAAATCAACCACAATTCCCAAGAAACTCATTTAAGATACAAGTTCTACTGGTCCACTGACATCCCAGATGATGCCAGAAATAAAGCGAGTCAGCTAGAGCAGCACGAAGCAATCCAAACCGCGGGGCTATCTTCAGAGATGCTGTTGAACATGCAGGTGTTGGCATAGTGTTATCTCCTCACGCGGTCAAGTATTTGATCTCGATACAACCGGTTAGTGGTCGTAATATGCGAATGTCCTTAAAGATGCGTGCAGGCACCCTAGATGTAATTTCCACGTACGTTCCCCAAGCCTGTCATTCCAATCCGGAGCTAGCGAATCAACATTATCATGAGCTTCAGACTTTGATCGAGGATCGTTACACTTTCTCTCCTAAGCTCATTTGTGGAGATTTCAATGCAAGACTTATCAAAGCGCTGCCACATGAAACAGCTGCAATAGGACAGTTTACACTAAGGGCACAAACTCACGATCTTGATATATTGAGCGCTGCGCAACTTCAAAATAGGTCTCGTATGGTTGAGTTCTGTCTTGAGTATGGTTTCGTCGTTTCAAACACACTCTTTCAAAAATCAGATGACCATCTTGTCACTTATAAATCTGTTGGAGTAAAACATTGGTCACCGCCGTGGCAGCTACATAAATATGCGCAAATGGACTATATCGTTATGAACAATCGATGGAAGAATGCCGTTAAAAACGTTGACACGTCCTACATCCACACTGTAGATACAGATCACAAACTTTTGATTGCGAGTGTGAAGTTTCAGCTGAAGGCCAACCCTCCTAAAGTGAACACTTCGAAAATGAAGTTACGTAAACCAGACAACATTCAGTTAAGTCATTTCAATGCTGCAGTCGCCAGTCAAGCTCTGCAGGAAATGCAAAACACTAATGGTGCGGATTTAACCTTTGACCAGTTGAATGCAATTCTTTTCCAATCCGCTATGGATTACTTGCCTATACAACCTCCCGAACAAAAGAAGGAGTACATATCGCAACGCACATGGGCTCTTTTTGAACAGAAGTGGCAAGCTATCGAAAACCAACAATGGGATGTAGCTGAGTCGATTGGCAAAGATATTACAGCACAAACCAAACAGGATAAAGAAAACCACCTCCTTGAAGAACTAGAAGCAGTTACAACACAAGGATATAAATGGAGTGGCCTGCGCCAAATTTACTCCTAAATTCACCAAATTCAAGAACAAGGACGGTACATATATCCATCAAGCTGATTATCCACAAAAAGCTGCCGAATACCTAGCTACAATCCAATGGGGTGGTTCCTTTTCGTCAACCTCATTCCCACCTCAGCCGTCTAGAGAGAACATTCCACTGCAAAATGGTTCATATGTTGTGGATGAATCCCTTTTCACCCTTAATGAATTGGATTATGTATGTCGACGAATTAAATACCTAAAGACGCCTGGCCACGATGGAGTACCTGGTGAGCTCTTCAAATGGTTAGACAAAGATAACAAGTATTTGATATTGAATGCCGCAAACAAATGTCTTGAAGGAGGAGAAGTCCCCGACCAAATCCTCAAAGCCGTGGTGGTCACAAGCCTGTTGGGAGCCCTTCTGTGCTCGACAGAAAAAAAACCTCCGGAACGCAAACCCGAATCAGAGTTTGAGCCCTTCTGGCAGATTGAGACAATTACTCAGATGAGAAGCTCTTGCAACTTAAGTATGTTCGTTACTGATCTTCGAACCAAGTCTACTACTAAACCCGTTACCAAACCAAAATCCCTAAGCTCTAAGCCCTAAGCCCGGAACCCTTTGCACAGCCCCCCTGGTGAGCAGTCCTCCTTGTTCGGAGACTAGGCACCGCTCATCGTGTTCCCCCGCAAGACTTGCGGGTTAAGGGCCTAGAGGGTTTACGGTTTAGAGTAAACCCGAAGCCCTATGCGTTTGTTCCTTGCAAGCAACTTACTGCGGCGGCAGTGGAACTGCTCATGGCATGGCATTACTCGTGCTAGCACGTGCAACAATTACAACAGGTAACAGGGGCCTTCATAAACAGAATAAGGTTGTGGGGTAATATTATATGGGTAGTTTTCTAAACTAGGGTCCCTTTTAGGGTCCTTTTTATAAGGGTGCCGTAGTATATTGGGGGCCTAAACGGAACCCCCATTTAGAGAACTACCCATATGGGGGTTTCCGAAAATAGGGGACCCTAATATGGTACCCTAAATAGTAGGATCCTTATTATAAGGACCCCAAAATAAGGTACCCTAATTTTTGGAAAGTCCCATATAGTATCAAGATAGAAGGAGCCCGAGGAGTCGTATCAAGGAGGAGGCAGAGCCCAAGGCAGTTGCAACGGTAGCAGCCCGTCGCTCTGCAACTGGGAGAACGGACGCGACGTTAATTTAGGGTTTAGGGTTTAGGTTTTAGGGTTTAGGGTGACATTGAATCCTAAGTGAGGCAGATAGTAAACTTTTAGACTTTGGGGTTTATGGTTTAGGGCTGTTAAATGCAGCCAAGGCAGCATCACAAAGTAGCAGCACACTCACAACGAAGTCCTAAGCACTAAACTAGACCCTGAACCCTAAAAGGATTGAGCCTTTAATGCTGGAGCAGGTTTTCCTGGTGATCCTGATCTTCTGCGTGACTTCCCGGCGCTTATATGTCCTCAGACACTTTAAACGTGAATTCCTTGATCAAGCAGAAACCTCACTATGATTCAAGGTAGACTCCACATGTATTCCTTAACTAAGTGGGGTCCTTATCATGATTCAAGGTAGATGCCTTAGTTCAGGGTGTTGGCATGTCCTGGTTAAAACGCTAGGATTCTCATTCCTTTGGTTGTTTACCGTGACCTGAAAGTTCCAAGTTCCTCATCTAGTCGTACCTTAGTGCTGGTCATGGTGAAGCCATCTTCATGGTGATGCCTCGTGAATCATTGAAGTGATTGTCGTGTCTTTGCAGTATGTTCGCCATTCTATCCACGGACGCAGTTTTCCAGACGCTTCGTGTGCTGTTGCTACGTATTGGTTTCATTGGTGTTTTTTTCCGTGTTTGTTGCATGCTTGCCTGGCAGTATGTTGATACCCTAAACCCTGAACCCTAAACCCAAAACCCTAATGGTTGTGATCAGGTCTTCGCCGTGAGAAGTTTCAAACGAGCGCTTCGTAACAGACCGTAACAGAGTGCTAACACTGAATCGTGTTGCTCACTGTCGTGGGTAGTTACTGAGGTTTGGGTGACCCCTTTCTCTCGCCTTGTCTCACTGTTGCTTATTTGCTGCGCTGAGTGTTGGCTGTCAGTTTTTGTTGCTTCTCTGCTCGATTCGTATTCTTCTTCTTCACGAGTGGTCCTTCGTAGTTATTGGTAGTCCCTAGTCTCAAGTACCTCGTGTTACGGACCTGAAGCCGGCAAACCTGTCTTGCTTTCGATGCTAATGCTTCTCATTGCCCATACTGCTACCGCTGTGGCTATCACATGATTCCTGGGCTGTTTGGTCCGTTTCCTAGTGTTATTCTCATTCACTTCTCTTTGCTGGAGGCCTCCTCAGGTTTGTTCTTTCAGGGTTTGGGTTTAGGATTTAGGGTTGGAGGTTTAGGGTTTAGCGTTTATTGTTTAGTGTGGTGCCACATTGTCTGCTATCCATGTGGTGTTGCTAAACTCTAAACCATGAAGCGTACCTTCACAGTCCTCACTGGTCACTGGTCTACTCACTGCGGTCAGGGCGACTCCGGTCATGGGGTCTGCATCGCCAGAAGTTATGACTGCGGTCATGATGTCGTTGATGCGGATGTTTCCTGGTGATCGTTTACCATGGTGGCAATGACGGTGGTGATGGTGTCGATTCTTCGATGAGACAGATGTCGATGATTGTTTAGGTGACGATGCTGTTGGTGGTCATGATGATGAGGATATTGTGACCACGCCTGTTGACTATGGGCGCTTGGGGTTCGGTTCTAGACGGGGCAAGACTTGGAGTTTGGGTTTTGGGGCGGTTTATATAGTGGTTCAAGGGGGGCTTTGAGACACTACCCACACTTCGAGCCGAGAATTCCCAGCAGTGTTGCTGGTAATCCCAGAGAGCCCAATACCCCTTAAATAAGGAATATACCTTAAATTACAGGGACCTTAATATTATGATTTAAGGTCTATTCCTTAATTAAGGGGTATTGGGCTCTCTGGGATCTGCATCATGTAGGAGCTTCCAGAAAGCTCGTGGGCCCCAACAAAGGGGCCAAATAGTAGAAGTTCAATCACGTAGTAATACTAGAGCCGTGCTAGAGCCCCTAAACACAAAACACAAAACACAAAGCTCAAAACTCAAGCCCTGCAACCCAACCGCTATTGATCAAACTTGATGCCCCGGAAATCTTATCATCCATCCTTTGCCCAGGCCCTGATCCAGGGAAGCAGCCTTTCGACGGAGGCACAATTCGTCCTGCGAGGCGCAGCCCCGTTCTAATTTAGGGTCTAGGGTTGAGGGTTCAGGGTTTAGGGTTTAGGGTGTTGGTGGGTTTAGGGTTTCGGTGTTGGTGGGCTTAGGGTTGAGGGTTGAGGGTTTGAACGTTTAGGTCGTCAGGATGATGGTCGTGAGGATTGTTGCGGGTGTGTGGGAGTTCGTTTTGTTTTTTTAATGCTACGAGTTTCACAGACAGACACCTGCCCAAGAGCAGTGACAATGTGGTTTTCGAGTCGTGCAGTCGTACAGTCTGGTCTCATGTGCTTTAGGTTTTTGCCAGATTCCAGAGCCCAGCGTAGTCGTGTCGCACTGAGTGCTCTCGCATTCTCCCTCTCGCATAGTCGCTCCTGTGCTCGCGCTCTCACGCTCTGTTTCGCTCTCTCTCTCTCTCTCTCTCTCTCTCTCTCCGCCTTTTCTCTTTCTCTGCCTATGTACAGACCAACATATGTATATATATACATATATGTATATATATATACACACACTCATATATATATATATGCACACATGAACAGGTATATGAGACCACTATACATGCATACATACATACATACATACATACATACATGCTGCCATACATCCTGCATGCCCGCCTTCGTGCCAGCATGCCTGCCTGCATGCCTGCATGCATGCATGCATGCATGCATGCATGCATGCATGCATGCATGTGTATACATACATATATACACACATACACGTATCTGTATGTGTGTATATATATGTAATATATCTATATCTATATCTATATCTATATCTATATCTATATCTATATCTATATCTATATCTATATCTATATCTATATCTATATCTATATCTATATCTATATATATATATATATGTAACTATATGCAACCGATGTATGCATGCGCGGGGAAACCTGAAGCCCTCAACCCCAGACCCGAAACCCTGAAGCCCTAAATTCTAAGCCCGAAGCCCTAAGCCCTAAACCCCAAAACCCCCTAAATCCTGAGCCCTAAACCCTGAAACCCTAAATCCTGAGCCCTAAACCCTAAGGTTTAAACCCTAATCCCTAAACCCCTGAGGGTTTTGGACAGGCCCAGAGCTCATCCGAATGCGTCATGTCCGCCGACTCCATGGCTGGCGCATGTTCCCGCGCTTCCTCGTTAGGCCTCCCGTGGTTTAGGGTTTAGGGTTTAGGGGCTGGGGGGTTTAGGGGCTTGGGGGTTTAGGGGTTTAGGGGTTTAGGGTTTAGGGGTTTAGGGGTTTAGGGGGGCATTCGTCTATTTTGGGGTTTGGGGTTTGGGGCTTGGAGGCTTAGATTTTTTTTTTGGGGGTTTTGGGTTTAGGGTTCAGGGTTAATTAGGGTTTAGGGTTCAGGGTTCAGGGCTGATTAGGGTTTGGGGTTTAGGGTTCAGGGTTGATTAGCGTTTGGGGTTTAGGGTTCAGGGTTTAGGGTTAGGGTTAAGGGTTTGGGGGGCTTGGGGGATCTAATGTTGACGGAATAGGCATGAAGTTTGGTTTCAGATTTCGGGGGAGTTCTTGCGCTCGAAACTCTAAAACCCTAAGCTCTTCTGAACCCTAAACCCTAAAACTCTGAAGCCCTCAACCCCTGAAACCCTGAAGCCCTAAACCCTGTAAACCCTAAGCCCTAAACCTTAAAACCCTAGACCCTAAACCCTAAGAAACCCTGAGCAGGCGTCTCGGCCCAGGTAGTTTCTCCTAGTTAGGAGTCCCTGTGGCCCCGACCCTAGCGTGGCATCCTTGCCCGCGACGCATTGGCCGGAGCTTTGGCAGGCCACTTTCTTCGAGGTCTTCGCTGCTGTACCAATAGGAGGCTGCGCTTGACATTTCCCCTCCATCTTTCGGAGGCTGGATTACTCTTTTTTGTGACACTGCTTAGGCTGTCACGTGGGTGTGAGCTGTACCATCTTGGAGGCTTGCATTTCTATTGCCCCACGCGCTTGTGGCGTGGCTGGCTTTACATTTGGTTGGTGAAGTGTGGATGATTTTTCAGTTCTTCGGATATTGGGTGGTGTTTCTCAGTGGTTACAACGCCACCCGCTGTGGAAGCGGCTTGGCACCGGAGGCTCCGTCGTTCGAGGACGCGGGCGCGTACAACACTGCGGAACTTCGTGTCTGGTACACCACTTGCCCCTCAGAGGGTGAGACAGGCAGCCAGAACTCTTCGACATCACCATTCAAATTCGACCCTCCCAGCTCAAGCGGAGGCTCTACTTACCACCACCAGCTCCACAATGGCGCAGCAGAACCAAGGGTGGAGGTGTACTACCTGCCGGGTCATGAACAAGGCCATGGCAGTTCACTGCCCATGGTGTGGAGCCCACTGGCAACAAGTGGCCGAGAGACAGTATACCGGCCAGGCGAGTGGCGATGGATGGAACTGGCAGCCGACGAAGGCGAGGTGCAGACCATCCAGATCGCCAGCAAGACAACAGCCGCAACAACCTGGCGGGAAGGCCAAGGGCAAGCAGAAGCCGGCCCCTGCAGGGGAGCCGCATACTTGGACGCCTTTGCCACCGCCCTGGAAGAGTGCCGAAGGCAAAGGTCCTGGGACCGGACCGGCAGAGGACCCCAGGCTGCAAGAGCTGCTTGGGGCCATCCGATCCTCCTTTTCGTCTCAGCAGATGCCGACAGCTGTTGCAGAGGCTATAGCGAGAGTGGAGGAGGACAGTGGCCGTATGCTCACCAGAACCCTGCACACGCAGACTACCAACCTCGGAGCTGCGAAGAAACAACTCCAGGAAGCCCGTGCCGGCAGGAAGGCTCAGGAGGCCGCGTGGGTCGAGTTCTTGAACTCGACGGTGCAGTCCCTGGAACAGGGGCACAAGGAATTCCTGGACCTCATGGCCAAGTTCGATGCCAAGGAGACCGAGGCCCAAGCCAAGGTGGGAGCGGCACGAAAAGCCATACGAGACCTCGCGGCCAACGAGCGAGCCGCGAAGGAAGAGCTGGAAGAGATCGAGGACTCCGATGTGGAGCTCATGGAACCCTCTGGCGCCAGCAGTGCGGCCCCTCTGGAGGACACGCCAATCGGTCAGGCTCAGAAGCGTCTGAGGCTGACGATGGATGCCTTGATGACTCGGATGCCGCTGGCAGAGGATGGGACACCAAGGCGGCGCACGAAGCAAGAGCGAGGCGAGAACGCGGCGCCCGAAGGAGGCACGGCGACTGCTCCCGAGGCGCCCCCTGCCTAGGCCACCGCTTTTTCGCCCTCGAGCCCAACGTTTTGCCCCAGGAGGATGAGACGCTGGAGAGCGGCTGGCCGTTTTCCGTGCCCACGTGGCATTCAGTGATGGAAGAGATCGACTTTCTCTCCCCTGCTGAAGCCATTCAACAAGCAAGCCTTTGGCAACAATGTGTCAAGCTGCTGGAGGACGACTCACGAGACGCTGATGACCTCGCCAGCTTGCGAGGCAGCCATACTTTTCTCTGCAGATGGTTTGGTGAGGATGAGGATGACCTTGCGAAGGGAATGCTCCACCATTCGCGCGGGGCCATTCTCCCACCTAACGCAGTGTCTGAGCCAACGACAGCAGCGAGCATGGACAATCAATCGCTGTTTGTGGTCGGCCAGACCTGTGATCTGGCAGGTTCGCCCCCACAGGATGGTGGGGCTTCCCACTTGGCAGCTGAAGGTGTACAGACTATGGCTTTTCCCGCTGTACATAGCTTTTCCGAGATTTCAAGACGGGCCTCTAGGCGCAACGTAACCTTCGATGAACGGGAGCACGAGGTCTTGACGTTTTGTCCTGGGTCGAAGCTGCAGCCACATGTTCGCCCCTGCACCCCCTCCCAGGCCCCGGCAGGATTGCTAAACCTGTCAGGCGCCCAAGCATGCTGTCTTACACGCTTGCGGGGCAGATCGAACTGCTGCCGCGCACCTTGACTGGCCCTCTGCGCGATCAGCCCATAGGCGACCTCGGCGCCATCTGTGCAGGCCCCACGCACACAGGCCGGCACCACTACACGGTCTGCGAACCTAGGCAAAATCTGTATCACAGGCAGGCTGATACTGATTGGTCCCCACAGGACTACCTGGCGGATGCAGCAGCTTCGGTGCACTATATTGCCAGGTCCGCGCAATTTCTGCTGAAGCCCTTGCGCGCAGAGCCCGCCCCACAGGTTGTCCTTACACCTGTTTGGGCTGAAAGAAACCAGCTGTCTGTGCCTGTGGATCTTAGAAATCGACAAGGCCAGGTCTGCACAGTACTGGCTACAGTCGGGGATACACCGGAGCGAATTGCGGGCTTGGTTGCTGCCCAGGGCTGTGCCTTTTCTTCGGGTTTGTATGCAGAACTAATTGCCGGCTTCATCCAATTGAAGGCTGCTGACGGTAATACTGTCACTTCCCTGGCGGCCCCCCTCGAGCAATATGAGTGGCTGGAATTCTGCGATGCCACGCCGGTTGTGCAGGAAGAAGCTGCCAGCATGATGCAAACTGCCGCCAGAGTTCACTGTCGTGTGCTCCCTTGCCGCCGGAAGGGCGGTTCCCTGTCGGACCCTACGGTGGACCATTGCGCTAGCATCCGGGTTGCGACCGCCAATGCTTCTTCACCCCAGCCTTGCCACTGGAAGGTCGGTACCTTGTCGGAACCTACAGTGGACCACTGCAGCCATTCCCTGAGTGCCATCACCGCGTTCCCTGCCGTTGCTCTCTTCTCGTCATTCTCGGCCCGAGCCGCACATGCACCGACTGCCCTCGAGATCCCCGATAGGCTGTGCACCGATGGCGATGAGGAGCCAATGCCTAGCAAAGGGTTCAAGGTCGGTACCCCGTCGAACCTTGCCCAGCTGCAACCTCACCTGCCTATATCAGGGAACCGCACCGTGGTCCCTCAACAACTCGTACAATTTCCCTCGTCTGCTCCTTGTGTGCATCCTGGCGATCCACCCTCTCTGCTCTCTGCGGGCGGAGCTTTGAAGCCTGGATTCCCACACAAACCAGGAGATGGAGAACTTCAGGTCCTGCCGAGCTCGCTGCACTCCCAAGGTCGGCTCACACTGTCTGCCGCGCAGCTCCGACTCTGCCAAGAAGCAACTCCCTCAGGCATAGGCGAAGGCAAGTACAGTGTCTTTGACCGGCATAGGCACCACGAGGTACGGAAGTCTATCCTTACCTGGACTGCCAGCGACTATCTCAATGATGCTGTTACGTCTTGTGCTGAGGCCACCACATGTGCACAATTTCTGCAGCCACCCATCCCCGACCTTCCCGTGCCACAGATCACACTGACCCCCCCTGGATGGTCTCCGGGTTCCTTGGCTGTTGCAATAGACACAAGGAAAGTGGGAGGTACGGTTTGCACAGTTGTTTTGCCGCCTGGCTGTGAAAAGGCGACAGTGTTGGATGCAATCGCCACAGCATGCCCCGCGCTGGCTACGGTCCTGAACTTTGCGGCTGCACAGGACGCTGTTTTCCTTTTGGACTCGGCTGGGCGCATCTGGGACGCGCTTCCCATGCAACTCGACACTTTGCAGTGGCTAAGCCTACAGCTTGACACGACTGGTATGCCAGGTGTCCACAGCGATCTTTTCTTAGGAGGCCTGACAGGGACAGGGCCGACCACCCTGACCTCCACTGCCGCAGTTGCTAGGGGCTCTGCAAGCGCACCTCCCACGGTCACTTTCATCCTAGTCGGGGGAGGAACACTCATCCGATTAGCCCCGCAGCCCTGGAGGCATGCCAGCGTTCTTGATTCCCTCACAGAACTGCTCTTTGTTTTGGCGCTACAGGGTCGGATGCCACAACGACCCCTGTTGCAGATTTCTGCGGCCTCACCACGGGTACCAGCAAGGCTCAACACCTATTTCATTTGCTTTCTGATTTACCCTGAAGGCCCGGACATCCATGTACTAGAAGACTTCTCAGTCGATGGGTCGCTGCTGCAGGGCTTCTCAGTCGACGCAGGGACACGGCCAGTTCACCTTCTTTCCGAGGCACATGCGCGGAGGGGCTTCGCCGCCTACATCAACGGCCTAGCACACACTGCTGCGAACCGAGAACTGGCGACGGGAGATCTTATTCAGATCCGACAAGGGGACTACTTTGCTGAAGTTGAAACTCCGAGCCGGTTGTATGAATTACTCCCCCAGCTTCGATACTTCGCACTGCCTATCCCCGTGCCCCACATGCAAGCGCTGGCTGCTGACCCGCTTTCTGCCACCCTCCAGACCAGAACAAAGGCAGCCCTGAGACAGACTTTGCAGCTACGCATCGATGACAGACAGCGGCACTTCGGCTCTTTTGCACGCGGCAATCAGCCAATCGTTGTCCTTGGCCCGGGACACCCTGCCTTGTCTTTGTACATGGACCAGCCACTCACTCCAGGCTTTACCGAAGCGGTTGAATTCCTGCAGAATGGCGAGTACCTTCCTGCCGGCACTACTTTCCGAGACCCATTGGTACTGGAATGGACAACACCAGTCTTTATATCGGTCCCGCCAGGATCGACGCGGCGTACGCTTCTCTACCCCTCGCCGCACTCACCTCATTTCTTGCAGGTCAGTGTTCCGCCCAACCTTCCTTTGGCTGGGCTCCCTTTGCCAGTCCGACGAGGCAGGCATGCTGTCTTCCCGCCGAGCACGGAAAGCGAGCATGTCATTGAGGAAAAGCCCATACCTCAGGAACGGCGTTCGTCTGCAGACACTACCTCCGGCACCTCGCTTCTCCAAATTTCGAAGCAACTCAGACAAGTGCGCATTCCGACGCCCTCAGGGCAGCGGGCAATCCGCGTGCCGGTGCACACGGCCACGGATCACCTTAACACCAGGACTAAGATCGAGCTAGCGCGTGCAGTGCCAGAGCCGGAAGCCGGCGCAGCTTGGGGCGTAAATCGGGATGTCGCTGGCGATGCCTTCAAGGCGCACCTTCTGCCACTACCTGACCTGGTGCCACGCGCCCGTGGCCTGTTACCCGTAGCAAGGCATACCTGGAACCTCTTGAGTCCTCCATGCCCTGCCGAGCATCTAGATGCCGTCCTGGTATACACCGACGGGTCCTTCGATCCCAAAGCCCGCCGCGCCAGCTGGTCTTTTGTCGCGGTTGGGAGACAGGGTGCCACACTTTGCCGTCTGGGTGCCCTCGCGGGCAAGGTCCAGGAACCTGCCGAAACAGTCAACGCCTTTCGTGCCGAGCTATGGGCCTTACTACAGGCAGCCGCTTTCGCCATTGCCAACAACTTGCGTCAGGTCACTTTTGCGGTCGACTGCCAAGCAGCTATGGATGTGGCATTTGGCCACGCACAATAAGCTGATGTACACGACCACATCGGCCTTGCTGTTCAAAGCCTTTTCTTTCTGGCCCGTGCCACAGGTTTGCAGGTCCAGCCCTGGAAGGTCGAGGCTCACTCCGGCATCCCCCTGAACGAGGCGGCGGATGCCGTGGCCAAAACAGCCAATGGATGTTGGACCGCTGATGGCTTCAGCTTTGATGACTCCGCCCTTCGGAGCTGCATCGAAGATGGCACTGTTCACAGGCTCTGGCTGACCTCATGCACGGGCAAGCTTTCAGTGCAATTGCCGGCCCTCGATGACCGTGGTTGCTGGAGTCTGCCCTCCTGCCGGCTGCGGCCAACTACCGAGGCAGCCACGTCGACAATTCGGAGTGACATTGCGGAGCCCAAGACGTGGAGACTGGCATTCAATGCGATTACGTAT
The DNA here is from genome assembly GCA_905231915.1 of Symbiodinium necroappetens. NCBI lineage: Eukaryota > Dinophyceae > Suessiales > Symbiodiniaceae > Symbiodinium > Symbiodinium necroappetens. The sequence continues at coordinate 12,838 of CAJNJA010034931.1, forward strand.
AACTGCCTCTCTGCCAGAAGCCGCCCGGCACGAGCCCTCATCGATGCCGGTCTTCAAGGAAAGCAATGCGCCATTGCCGGACTCCAAGAAGCCCGCGATCCCAATACGGGTATCTCTGCATCAGAACATTATTGGATCGCCACTTCGGGATGCGATGCCCAAGGCAGCTATGGCTGCCAGATCTGGATATCCAAGATAACTGCATGGGGTGACTGCTCGTGCTCTTGATACGGGTAGGCCGAGTCAAGTTTGCTTGTGTGTCGGCCCACGCGCCTACCACTGCTGCAGGGCCTGAGGCAAGCAGGTGCTGGTGGGCACACCTGCGGGCAGTTTGCAACGGCATCCCTCCAGGCCACACCCTCCTGCTGATGGTCGATGCGAATGCTGCTTACGACCGCTCCGAAAGCAGTGGCGATACTCTAGCTGCTGTGCCCAGCAGCGAGAATGCAAAACAGTTCCAACAGTTCTGCGACTCCTCGGCCCTCCAACCAACTGCACAAGTTGATCAGCACGGAAACCGTTTGATCTCCTGGACCAGCCCAGATGGGCAGACGCAGAAGCTGTTGGACTACGTGTGCGTGCCCGCCGCATGGCGAACCCGGCTTAGTACGGCTCCTAACTTCAGTTTGGGGGACCTGCGGGAGGGGTATGACCATTCCCCCATCATGGGCTCCGTCGCCGCTACAGTCTGTGCGCCCAGTCCTGATTCTAGACCCAGGTTTTCAGCGGAGGCACTGCGTACTGCGGAAGGACAACGAGTTGCTGCGGCAGCTCTGGCCAGTGCCCCACCTGTGCCCTGGGAGGTAGATGCTACTACGCATCTGGACGCCCTACTCGGCCATGTGCAGAGGTTCCTCAAAAAACACCTACCCCCAGCACCTCCTCAGCCTCGCAATCCCGTCCTCTCGGACTTGTCCCTTCGCTTGATCCTCACCCGACGGCAGGTCAGGACAGTTAAGCAGCGCCTGGAGAAGGCCTATGCTCGAGGACTGTTGTTCCAATGCTTCGCTGCCTGGGGTGGACATGCTGCACAGGCCCGGTCGCAGGCCGGCCGACTCGACCGCCTCTCCAGCCGCTTGGCGCGCGCTGGCTTTGCGCTTTCAGCATTGCACAAAGGCATAGGTGAAAACTTCCGGGCTGATAAGGCACAGTTCACCAGACGGGCCATGGAAACCGCCAGAGGACGGGGCGCTGCAGATTTCGCTCATTCCATTAGGGCGATTTTGCGTACGGGACGGCGATTTCGGGCGCCACAGCTCCTGCATCAAATCTCGGATGGCACCTCGACTGCGGCCTGTGAGGAGGACATCTTGGCCCTTTTGGGCGAGCACTTCGCAAAGCCAGAGCGGGCCCGCCAGCTCACAGGGAGTGCATTGTTGGAACTCTTCAATGATGCCAAGCCCCCGACGTGCAAAATTGACATGACAAGCCTGCCTTCCGTTGCCGAAATCGCATCGGCCACACTTGCCCTGAAAAAAGGTAAGGCTCCAGGTGTCTCCGGTGTACCCGCGGAGCTGTTTCAGGCCGATGCCTTCGCCACCGCTGAGCTCTTGTTTCCGATTCTTGCTAAGTGCGTTTTGCGCTGCAATGGACCCTTACAACACAATGGAGGGCTCGCACGGGCAATCCCCAAAAGCAAGCAGCAAGCCGGCACCCCTGCGGGTTGGCGTTCGATCCTTCTGCTGGAGCCTACCGGCAAGATCCTACAGAAAGCCTACCGAACGCAGCTCGTTCTGGCTCTCGAGCAGCACAAGTCCAGGAATCAGTTCGGAGGCCTACCACGCAGGCGCCTGGAAGAGCCGAGCGTGATGGTCAGAGCTCATTTTGCCCGGCTCAAGGCCAGTAGCCAAACCGGTGGAGCACTCTTCATCGACAGCAGGGCTGCCTATTACTCGCTTGTCCGAGACTCCTTGGTCATGTCACAGACTCTGCAGACGGAGGACCAGCTTTGTCAACGTGCAAGAGCCCTCTTCCCTTTCCGGGATGACCAAGACCACTATGTGCGACACATGCGAAATGGAGGCCTCATACAAGCCTTACAGCTCCCCGATCCCCTGGTCCGATACCTCGAATCGCAACTAGGGACCACATGGTTCTGTATGGAGGCCCCTTCCAGTGCTCCGTATGTCTCCGGAAGCGGTACTGCACCCGGCTCCCCGATAGCCGACTTGTTGTTCTCAACCCGTGTATGCTCGTTTCCTGCAGCATGCCGAAGAAATCCTGCTTGCAGAAGGACACTACGTGGCGATGTGCTCCACTGCAGATGCATCCATTATGCCCACCTGGGCAGACGACACAGCTGTGCTAGTCGGACCTGTGGTGCCGCATTCGCTTGCTGCCTCGCTCCAGCGTGTGACGGACCTTGTCACTCGTGGCTTAAGCAGAGCCGGCCTGGACCCGAACTTCGGGCAAGGAAAAACGGAGGCTGTGATTCACTTTGCAGGCCCCGGAAGCCGTGCCGTCAGGCGGCAGCTGCTGTGCCTCACCGAACCAGGCGTGCATTTCGATTCCCACCTTCGAGGAACTCAATGCCTCCGCCTGGTGCCTACATACGTGCATTTGGGTACGGTTGTTTCCCACAACCTTTCCGAGGAGCCCAACCTTTTGCACCGCGCACAACTTCTTAAACAACTCTTCCTGCCGTTACGTCGCCGGCTTTTGTACAATGAAGACCTGACTAAGCAGGAGAAAGTGCGACTCTTGGAGGAGCGAGTTTTTCCCAAATTCCTGTTCGGGGCAGGATTCTGGACGCCTCGCAGCACCAGGGAGCATGATCTTGCCACCGACCCGTTGAAATGTGCCATGAGACAGGCATTCCGGCCTATAACTGGAATTTCGTCCGCGGGCTACAGCAACCAGGAGGTGGCGGCAGCTTTAGGGCTACCCACTGCTGAGGACTGCATTGCTCAGGCTCGAGCTACGACGCTCTTGCACCTGCTGAAGAATGGTTCCCAAGAGGTGTGGAATGGGATGTTGTCCGATGGTCTGTGGTACCGACTTTCTTGGGAGGCAATCCGTACGGTTGTAGGTGAGGCATGGCCGGTGGCTCTTTGCACTACAAACCCGCCTCCGCCACAGCAACTTTTGTCGCAGTTGCCCAACCACTGCGACAAGCTCTGCCGGAATTACTTGCGACTGTGCAAGCAACGCCACTCGCATGTCGCTCTGCAATCACGCGACATCGATGCCTGCGAAGTGCCGGCAGTCACGCAGACGAACCACCCGGAGCTCACTCACACGTGTGATACCTGCGGGCTGGCCTTTCTTGACGCCCGACGCTTGGCCGTCCACAGGGCCCGCAAGCACCAACAGCGGGCCATTGGCTTTCAGCTGGCATGGGGCACGCGCTGTGAGCGCTGCGGCACCGAATTCTGGCACACCAGTCGCCTGGCCCAGCACCTCCAGCACTCCGATGTGTGTCAACGGGTGTATGATCATGCAGACATGCAGCCCGTCTGCGCCGAGGCCCCTAGCAGAGTTCCCCTGGCGTGGCAACCAGCCGTACGAACGGCTGGGCCCATGCCTTTTTGGGCGCATCTCACTCCAGGTTGAGGGGAGTTTGATGCTTTGAACGCTCTTTTTACGAGCGCTTTAGACCTGCCATTCCTGTCTTTTGCTCCAGGCTTGGCGGAAGGAACTGTACAGTCGCTTTTGCAGGTTGGAATTGAGCGCGCGCCGACATGGCCCCAGCAAGACCGGAAAAAAGAAACCCTGAGCCCGAGAATCCCGAGACCGCAAGCCGTGAGTCGAAACCGCAAAGCCTCTCGTGCAATGTCGGCTCTGTTTTGTTAGCGCACGGCGGAGAGTAGGGTTTAGGGTGTAGGGTGTAGGGTTTTAGGGTATAGGTGTAGGGTTTAGGTGGGTTTAGGGTTTAGGGTTTGGGAGAGCCGCAGAATGCATGGCCTTAGCTTTGGGCCGGGGTGACTGATAAACTTAAGGGCTTGGATTTAGGGGTTTAATGGTTTTTTTGTCCAGTAAAGCATTTGGAATCGGAGGTGCGGGGTGCAGAGGTTTTATATTTGGGATTTGGTATTCCGGGGCTAAAGAGCAAGACTATCAGGGAAAATTGGGCCATTAGTGCAGCGTAGGGTTCTCAAAACCCTAAACCCTAAACCCCAAAACCCTAAACCCTAAAACCCTAAACCTTAAACCCTAAACCCGGCTCCTGTTCAGTGTGAGGGTGATGTTCTAACAGTACCTGCAGCTGTCTCCGCACCAGATCCCGAATCCTACCCGTAATGTGAGCCCGTGCGGTGAAGTTCGGTGACGTCTGAGAGGGTGTGTGTTTTCTGTAGTGGAGGGCCAAGATGGCCAGTGTACTCGTGCTGTGAGTGGAGAGTGCACATGTCCACCTTAAAAAAAACCCTAAACCCTAAACCAAAGGCCTAGCGGAGGAATGCTCGGAGGCAGACATGTCAGTAATGCTGGTAACAAATATCCATAGTTGATGGAGGTGCCTCCTGTGATTCCCTTAATTGTGGATGATGAAGCAGCAGGAACAGATGCTGTGTCCGTGCCCGTGCCCTCGGCCTCGTCTTCATCTCAGGGCTCCAGGGCATCGTGATGACGAGAACCCAGACACAACTGCGTTGGGCCTGAAGCAGTCACATGAGCAGATGCTCAGGAAAAAACCCCACAGGAAGTTCAAGAACACCATCCATATGGCTCTTTTTTGGATCTGCAACCGTCTGAACCGCTGCACAGCCATCATGATGGGCAAGGTGGCGTCTCCACTGCTCACTGCTCATTCAGCCCAGGTGAAGGCATTTCAAAGTGAAGATGGTGTTCAGGCCTGGCACATCAGTGCTGCCACAGGTGAGAACAAGTACCTCTCAGAGGTGCTTTTTTGCCTTTCCGATGACCGACCGGTGTCCGTCCTAGTATGTATACCTATCTATCTACCTAACTATCCATCCATCTATCCATCCATCTATCTATCTATTGAACTATTTATCTATCTAACTAACTATCTATCTATTTATCTCTCTATCTATACGCTTCCGTGCACACTCTTATCATGCCTTGGTTACATAAAGCGGAACATGCTCTTGCATTGCAGAAACTCCCTTTCAGTTAGGAAGTGAAGCTGAGCCGGCCTCATCCGAAAAGCTTTTCAAAGTATGTCAAGCCTCAGCTGCAAGCAGACTACGACCTGCCATGGTGGTGGCAGCACCCCACACCCCAAACCTTAAACCCAAACTGCCGCAGCAGTCGTCGCCCTGCCACAGGTGGAACGGCGGCGAGTTGCGGAGGCAGGGGCTGGTCATGAATTGTCTTCATCACACAGATTTCTCCACACGAGGCTTCGACGAAACCGTTGAGGTCCTGATGTAACTCTAACATAGGGGTCTGAATTCGAATAAGCTGATATGCAGGGGTCCGATATTGAATCATCCCATCATAGTCCTTACATGGTTGTCGTACAATATACCCCAACACCCTATTCCAAGTAGGGGCTCCTTTTCGCCTTCCAAACGATGAGTGTTCAGAGTTGAGGGTTCAGGATTCGGTGTTTGGGGCTAGGGTTGCTGATGCATTTGTGAAGGGTGGCGTGCTGTGGTAGTTTGCACAGAGAGTGCTTGGTGGAGTGTCGACTTTCTGTAGTCTTGCCATTCTCCTTCATCTGGCAATCTTGATTCTTCTCTGCAAGAAATCACCCCTTTCTGCATGGCACATCAGATCAGTTTGTCGAGTGCTGTGTTCCATTCGGGCCTTCACATCTCTGTACATGTTCAACCCTAAATCTCGAACTGTAAGCTGAACGCGGCTTAGTCCCTAAACCCCAAACCCTAAACCCTAAGTCCCAGTCCTAGGACAGGCCCTTGCTCCTGAACCCTGAACCGACATAGCATCGGGGAGTCTAGGGTTGAGGGATAAGGGTGTACAGTAGAAGCCCAAAAGTTGGAAACCCAATAGCCTCAAGCCTTAAGAGGAATGTATAGGGAATCCCAGCACTAATTGTCCTTAATCCGGTTTCCAACTTTTTGGGGTTTACTGTAGGGCTTGAGGCGCAAAGGCCTCCTTCTAGTCCGTACGCAGATGTATGTTAGGAAACCCCAAGCCATGCGGGCCTTTTTCCCAGACCCTTTATGCAAGTCTAGAACCCCCGCATATCCCAAAACCCAAAACCCTAAACCCTAAACCTTAAACCCTAAACCCTAAACCCTAAACCCAAAACCCTAAACCTTAAACCCAAAACCCTAAACCCAAAACCTTAAACCCTGAACCCAAAATAAGACCGACTCGTCAGCCGGAAGGCTGGAGATGCGGGCTGCTGCAAACATCTGCATCACGCTGCTGCTGTGCCAAGACGGCGTGAGGAAACCTAGGGGTTTTGCAGGAACCCTAGTTTAGGGTTTTAGGGTTTTAGGGTTTAGGGTTTAGGGCCTAAACCCTCAAACCCTGAATCTTACACTCTACACCCTAAACCCTAAACCCTACGCGGGAGAATAAGGCGAGTTACAAGTAGATGGGTGTCAACGCATACAAACGGAAAAGGCATGTTAAGTATTGCCTACATGTCTTTCGTACCTACATCACCCAAAGGCATACAAACCGAAAAAAATCATGTTGAGTCCTCAATCGTGCTAGGGCGTAAAAAGAAGGGAGGAAAACAACCACCTTTACCTAACTTTGGTGCTGGAACCTTAAGGCTGTACCATGGATTTCCTGCAGAGAATGTCCAAACTTATAAAGGCACCGCAATGGCCAGTTGTGATTTCTCCCGTTTGGGCTAGCCCACAATAGTGGTTCAGTTGTGTTTTCCATAGAGTGGTTGTATTTTCCAGCCGTTTGGTTGTGTTTCGCCTACACCTTACACCCTAAACCCTAAACCCTAAAGCCTACACCCTAACCCCTAAATCCTACACCCTATAAGCCCGGGAACAGGGCAGTTAGGTTTCAAAGTGTCCGAGCCCCGGCTTGAGGGCTTTAGGGTTGAGGGTGTCAGGGGGTTTCCCGGGATTCTGTTGCATATTCCCGCAACGCCACAACCCAAAGCGACTGAAGGGTTTAGGGGCCAAGGATTAGGGCTTGAGGGTTAAAGCTAAACCCCAAACGTTTCGAGGTTCGGGGGGCATGCGTTTCGTAGATGCCGGGCCCGATGGCGTCGAGGCTCTCTGAAGAGCTGAGCCCGCCTTCTTTTGAATAGATGGGGTTCGTCCAGACCTAAGGCCTAAACCCCTAAGCCTTTAAATGCATAAGCCCCAAGCCCTCAACCCATCAATGCTTCCGCCCTAGACCCCAAACGAAGAAACTTGGTCAGCAAGGGCTCCGATGTTGGAGTGTTCGGGAATGAAAGATCTCATCTCAGGGTTTCCGTGCATGGACGCGAAGGCCTCGAAACACTGCCGTTTGCAGACTAGACTACGCAAGCAGTGGGCGCTCATGAATCGCAGACCAGTTCTGCTTCCTCCGCAGGGTTTCGGGGTTTAGGGTTTGGGGGCCTAGGGTTTAGGGTTCTATCCCGTTATCGTCCCTGCATAGCTTTAGCACAATGTCACTACCCCGCCAACCCTGTTAAAAGCCGTAGGGCCTCCTCCACTACACCATTCCCTCACTGTGAGACAGGTCCGGCCTCAAAACTTGGGTCGTTCGAATCTCCAGGTCCGTACGTAAACGGCACGATGGTAAGCTCTCCATGTGAAAGAGCCTACAATTGAGCAGCCTCCAAGTGCTGCTGCTCGTATGCACGGAGGAAAACCGAAGAACTTGAACTATGACGGCCCTGAGCCGCAAGCCGTAAGGGATCTTAAGGGGCTGTAGATGTCCGCAGGAAGCTTCGATAGGATTCGGCTTCAAACCCACCGTTCCAGTTTAAAATCTCATGGTATCTTGCTTGACAGCGGGATGCTCGCGACGACACCGCCGCTGCCCCATACGAAAGGTACACTCGAAGTGCTTGGTTGATACACGGTCTGTGGCTTTGACTTTCAGAAAACTACGCAGACTGAACATCTACATGTTGGGTTGGAGCGCAAAACACCGCTTGCCTAAGCCATACCCCTAACCCAAAGCCCTAAAGTGAAAGCCTGGAAGCGTTAACTCTAAATGAGGTGCGCTATTGGCGTGCACGTGCTGACCTGCACTTGGTTTGCTGCCGGAAGCTCCCCGAACGGATGGGCAGTGGATGCCGGCCTCCTCGAGCAGCCTTTTCCGGACCCCACATCGTCAACAGTGCTGAAGCAATAGGGATGCCTAAGGGTTCCTCTAATTCAGGGTTTAGGTGTTGAAGGTTCGGATGGTGTAGGAATTCGGGTTCACGCAAGGTTGGGGGTTCATCGTTTAGGGTTCCTAACCCTGAAGGAGCAGTACCGGATGACATTGGAGTTTGCGCTGTCCCGGATACCTCCATCGAAGACCACGGACAACATTATGCTGAATACACAGGCAGAACGAGGCGAGCCGGCGTTGGCTCAGGGTTTCGGGGTTTAAGGGCTTTTTGACGCTTGCGGGTTTTGCGGTTTGGTGGCTTCGGGTGTTCCGGGGTTGACGGCTTTGCAGTGAGGGTCTGGGCTTGGGGATTTAGTATTTGGATATGCGAAGACCCCGTGAACCCTAAGCCCTATGCCGTAAGCCCTAAAACCCTAAACCCTCCCGCTTCGGGGGAGAGCACTCTTTACACCACTGTGCGACAAAAGACGACTTGATCAAGAAACTATACATTGCCATCTAGATCTGGCTTTCTATACACTTCTGTCTTCTGGTCCTACGGTTTATGCGTGTCATTCTTGAACTCTTGTGGGGAAGGGGGTTTGGGCCGCTAGTGATAACAGCACCCAGTAACAACACCGAGCTGGCAAGTACTCAAACGCAGGAGCGAAGATGCTGAGGATACGACCTGGATGTGAGCTGTTCCGCGACCCTAAACATCCAACCTCAAACCGAAAGCCTTGATCGGTTTGGGGCGGGCTTTCAGGTGTGCAATTCGAGGTGAGGACCACTGCTTAAACATACATCCCGAACTAAACCCGCAGTACTGAGGCTTCCGAGGTTTAGGGTTTAGGTTTTAGGAGTGTAGGTTTTAGGGCTCAGTTTAGGGTTCCGGCGTTTAGGATTTAGGTTTTAGGAGTGTAGGGTTTAGGGCTCAGGGTTTAGGGTTCCGGGGTCTAGGATTTAGGGTTTAGGAGTTTAGG
>CAJNJA010034942.1:285-28154 GCA_905231915.1 Symbiodinium necroappetens
TAGGCTATATATATATGTATATATATATATATACATACTTTTCGTACGTATGGGTGTATGTATGTTTATGTATGCATATACACACACACACATATAAAGAGAGAGAGAGAGAGAGGGAGATTTGATTGATAGGTTTGCCAAAGCTATTGGGTCTTGTGTCTTTCTGAATGAGCTGTTTCTTAGACCGTGAGCATTACCATCGCCTTCCACGTTTCCCTTGCTTCGGAAGGGGCGCGACCTGTGCGACCACAGCTGTGGTTGCAACGGCACAGGCCTGACCACACCACCATCTCTCCAGCACAACAACGACAGCATTGGTGCGAGCAGGCTCACCAAATTTAGGAGCAGAAACAAAGTAGTGAAACCTCATGCCAACTCCGATAGACTGAGAGACCATCTATGCATATTTTCTTCTCAACTACAGGACACATATTGGCACATGTTATATACATAGACATACATATGTCTATATATACATATATGTATATATATATATACATATAGACATATACTTTTAATTTAGCTACTTATTTATGTATGTATGTGTATATATATATATACATACACATCCCAAAACCTTAAGCGCGCCTGGCGACATCCTAAGGTACACCTTCGATCACTCGAAGCTGGTCGAGGCACTTGTTCGACACGCCCAGAGTGTAGAGTTCAGGAGCTACTGTAGGGTTTAGGGTTTAAGGAGTTTAGGGTTTTTCAGAAGTTAATTTAGAGAAAGCAGGGTTTCCATGCAAGGAACTGCTATTCATTATGGTTTGGGAAAGCATCTCAACATACAGATACTGGGAACCCTTTGGCCAAGACGCGGAACCTGGCCTGATTCCTAAACTCCTAACCCAACTCCCCAGCCAGGTTCCTGACTGTGTCGCAATACCCAAATGATTCAAAAAGCTTCTCTCCAGGCGATCCCCATCTCACGGCTACTACCCCTCAAGGCATTATGTTTGAGTCTGCTCTTTAGCCTGGAGCATGGAGCCGACCCTGTGACCTATGATGGGTTTAGGGTCTATAGGTTTTAGGGGTGGGAGGCGGTCTCAGCTAACACTGCTCCAGGTCAACGTCCTCCATGGCACATCGACCCTCCAAGACAAGTATGAGATACTGAAGCAGCGCTTCGCCTGCACTGCGCCTCACGAACCGCATCTTTGTTCAGCAGAGCGGTTCCGGGCTTAGCGGTGCACCTGACGAAAAGAGAGACCCCCACTTCGAAGTTTCAACACTCGACTGACCGTAGGTTCGGAGAGTGACCAAGCTCAGGAGCTCCAAACAAAGTCCTAGCACTTGGTTTCAGCTGCTGCTGTTGCTTTTTTGTTGTGGTTTTGTTTGTGGTTGTGGTTGTGATGGTCGTTGTGCTTATTGTTGTTGCGGCTGCAGTTGTATAAAAGCTTGTAACGTGGCCCCAATGTATTTACCCAGAGATTTTATGCTCACTGTATGTTCTCCCTTATCGCCCCAACAAAAATAGAGTGCAACGCATCGAACAATCGGTTGTCCTTCCCAGGACTCTCCGACCTTGTCCCTAAACCCTAATCTCTAAATGGGTCAGGATTGGGACCGGCACGCAGGGGAAGACCTTTCTCGTGAAAGTGAGGCCGGCGGCATCTGTCGGGCTTAGGGTTTATAGGGTTTCGAGTTTGGGGCTCATAGGGTTCAGAGGGTTTAGGGGTAGGGCCCTCTTGAGGATCAACCTAATGGATGCCTAGAAGAGCAGTCTCTTCACACATGCTTCATACAGGGACACCTTGTTGTGCCCTTTTGCGGATCCTTTCGATGAATTGTCAAGGTTTGCGGTGATGGGCTTTGGGACTGCTATATGAGCTGCCGTATATATCACGCTTCATGGAGGCTTGTATCCAGTACTGAGTACAGATGTTTCTTGTAGCTGCTTACAAACTCGGTCCATTTGGTCCATTTTTTCGTGTCCCAAAACCCGGACCCTTAAACCCCTCAATGCTTGGCCCAGTGTTTGAGGTTACGTCGGTGGGGAGCTGGGCTTCTAGAGTGTGGGACTGCCTCGCAAGTTTGGGGTTCAGGATTTTACGGATACGTAGCGTGCACCGCGGGTGTGCCTCGCACGAACACTGACCGAGTCAGTGCAGTTATAACATCTCCCAACGCAAGAGCCCCATATCGTTGGAGAAAAACAATCACCCAGCACTCCAAAAGCCTGCAAGGGACAAGGAGCGTGAGAACGAGAAATCTGGATCATTTTCCGGATCACAAGTCTACGTGGTCAAGGAAACGCACGACAAGAGCCTCGACGTCCAACTCTTAAGCCCCCCTTTTCCTTCAAAGGGCGTATATGAGGACCAATGTAAGATTAGGCTCAGGGGTGGTTGGGGTAGAGAATCAACAGCCGAAAGCTCGACCGCATCGAGCCATAGAGCCCAGAAGTGTAAGTTTCGCCTGGATGCTGAACTCTGGAAACTGGGTGTCACTAGAAACTGCATGGTAGCGCCTAGTACTTCATTTGGGTGCGGTACTGAGCCTTTGAGAATGGGCATCCGACCACAGAGTTGGAGTATCCCTAGAAACCTTAAGATTCAGGCCCTGTATGGACATAAGGTAAGCATTTGAAAGGATGTTCCCACGTTCATTCCAAGGGGATCAATTTGGGATATCCCTGTCCTAATTGTTGCTTATGTGCTTTTTGGGGGCCCTTAAATGAATAATGAGCTCCCGGCAACCTGCACTCAGATACACATCCGTGCGACCCGGACAATCACCAGAAGACCCATAGTAAGGCTCCACAGATCACAAGGACCCCTACCTCAGCCTCAGCCCATACAGTGCCATGAACAAGTCCGTAGTGGGCTGGTAAGTAGCGCCCACATATCCTAAGAAGCCCTAACCTCAACACGTGCAGCATGTCCAAAGCACCGGCTTTTACGTTTGGTGGACCGGCTTTACGCTACCTGAACTGTGAGGAATGCTGCGGCTTGCGCAGAACTCAAGCACGAGTTCGAGCGAATGAAACGCTTCTGGCTCGCACTGTGGGGTGAGACTTGGGCGGTTTAGGGTTTGGGGGTTCAGGGAGTGGGTCGGGTTAACGAGGATATTGTTGACAGAAGATACCGCTAAGCCGCTAAGAATTGCCTACACAACAGAAGCCAAGCTTTGCCCGCATGCCGCTGAATGTTTCTAGGCCGCCCCCCCCCATGCTAAACGACACCATTGTAGGAAACCTGTCCATGGTGGGCCTCGGTGGCCATGACATGAGATTCGTTTCCGTCGTTCTTAGGCCCGCAATTGACAGAAGCGAGTAAGCAGAAGGCAGTAGAACAAAAGACCCTTCAGTTGGTGCATCGTTTCTTAATCTCCTGGCGAATCAAGGTCTACTTCATCCCAACATCACCAAGGCTTGGAGCGGTAGGGTGGGGAGTTTAGATCGTCTTTGTCGAGCAATAGCTGGTTGGTGCAGAGCCAAGGGGACGTCTGGAGTCCGTCGTAAGACATTTCGGAGTCCGTCAGCGGCCATGGGTGGCTGTACCCGACTTCTACTGCTGATTGGGGGGCCAGGTTTGGTATTCCAATTTGGGTTTCGGAGGTCGGACTTATACCGCAAACCCAAAGCCTGCATGCCAACCCTTCTGGAGGAGGGCGTTGGTATTGAGTTTTGAACATAGAGTCCTTATATGGTGGTACCATCATAGTCATATATAGCCACACCAAAACCCTCCAGCATAGTAGGGGTTTCTGGATTCCTCACCTGTCCCTCGTCTCTTACAAGCTCTTGAGTCCGAACCCAGCAGATTCCAGCCCCAAGCCCTAACAGCCTTAATACAGGGGCCTAAATAAATACCTATACTATTTTGGGGGTTGCTTGTTACAATTATAATATAGTGGACCCCAAAACCCTATTCTAACCCTTAAGAACCCTATATTATAGCCTTAAGCCCTAAACCCTAAGGGAAAAACCCCTGAACCCTAACTTTTTCTTATATAATCCCTAAGAAAGCCCGAGACTCGTATGGCCTGAAGCCTGCCCCGGTCCGCAGAAGTTGCCAGAGTCGAGACCTTCAAACCCCGAAGTTTAGGGTTTAAGGTTTAGGGTTTAGGGTGGCAGCTCGTAGCATTGAGGAGTGTAGGGCTTACACCCACAGGCTCCAGTCCAGTTCCTTTTTTTTCCGTGGGTTTATATTTAGGGTTCCTATAAGGTAAGGCCAAGAAGGAACTACTATGGAGCCTGTGGGTAGGGTTTGGGGGTTTACGGTTTTCAGTAGACCCGACCAGGACCCTCCTTGCACCCTCAAACAGGGGGTTAATGGTCCCAAACATTGGGTATATAGGCTCTAATAGCGGGTCGATGGAGGGTCTAGGTAAACACTTCAAGCGTCATACCCTAAACTCAAATGCCCAAAAGAGGGGTTTAGGGTTGCAGGGCTTAGGGTTTATTGGCCTTGCCGGCGGAGGTCGTCGAGTTGCTGGAGGGACGTGTGCCCGAGGAGGGCACTTGGAAGGTGCCGACGGGTCTCGGGTAGCGAAAACTGGGTTCTTGTCAACGAACTACTTGAAGTCAATTACCAAAATCGGGATCTATAGTAAATAGTAGGGTTTCCTTATTACGGTAAGGTAAATGTAGGTCCGTAACAAGAACTCAGACATGCAGAGTACACTCCAATTAAAGTGTGGCATCACTGGGAATCTCTATGCTATTTTTAGGCCCATTCTTTACTATGACAATGATACTCCTGCTCATGTTGCTTCCGTCTAGGAACACTGGATCAGTGGATGCGTGTGCTGCCGTGCCCCCTCCCCCCACCCAAAACCCTAAACCCTACCCCCCTCCCCCCCCCCCTTCCCCGTGCTCCCGTCACAGCGTTGTGCGCATTCTGGGCTCATGAGGTGGTCTTGGGGCCCGGCAGAGGGCTCTTTGTTATGTGGGGCTTGGGCGGCGTTTATTGCAAGCTCTTTGCTGCCAGGAAGCCGCAGGAGGGATGATCAAACAAACCCGAGAGCATTTTTTTGAAGTAGATGCGCCCCTACTTTGAGAGCAATCGAATTCCTTGTGAAACGATAAGAGTAAACAACGATAGCGAATGTCCGTAACTTTAGCTCAGATCATACAGTCCCAAAATCCTGTAAGACGATGAGTTAAAACAAACGATAACCATGTTAAGGGTCAAGCAAATGGGTGGGAGATTTTCACGCACCCTCTTAGTCTTGACTTGTAGATGTAGACAGGGAGATCTTCAGTGGCATTGCAAACCTAAGTTCTTTCCAGAAATTGCAACCGCGGCAGGGCAGCCCGAATTAGCGTCCTGGCCCTGCATTCACAAGCCGGAAGTGTTGGCAAACGGAAGGAGTGCCTCTACGTCGTTTACGAGCATGCAGCCCGGGAACCCAGTTTGAAATTTCTTGGGCTGGGATGGGAAGCTAGGGGGGCGAGTACGTGTTCGCATGTAGTCTACAGTCTCGACGACAGCCTCCGGCGACTTCGGTCATAACGAGGACGGAACACCGCCCTAACCGCCAGCATCAACACAGGTCAGGGCACAGAAGGCCAAGGACAAGCCAACGTCTGAACTGATCGTTGGTTCGGCGCCGTGGCGCGTAAGCCCATGCCTCACTCCTCAGTGAATCTCGGGTGTAAGATCTCAGATTCGGGCCCACAAACCTATAAACCCAAGTAACGCTCAAGTTCAGATTCACCTTATTCGGACCACTATGTTCGGCTACGGCTTTCCGAAAGCACCGCACTTGCATGCCTCCTCCTGCGGGCGTCTGCTGCAGGTGGGCGGAGACCTCTTCAACTACATGCAGAGCATGTCACTTGGGCTTCACCGGGATGAGAGACGATCCATTCTAGGCCTTGGACCGCCCCAACACGCGAATCTCCGAGTTGTAAGAGCTGGAGCCCTGATCGAAGCTCCTTGAAGCCTCAAAGGTCGATCCATTTTTCGAGAGGGATTTGGCGCATCCTCTCGAGTTTCGGGCGCTTGATCAGGGCCAGAAGCCGTAAAACCTTGCACCCCTTCGCAAGGTTGACTCGTTATCAGTGGGGTTTAGGAGATACCCTACAGCCTATGGCGCGGTATCCATGGACGGCAAGGTTTCAGTGCCTAGGGCATGATGGTGCGGGGGGTTTTGGCTTCTCCAGCTGTGCATCTCTGTTACGCCAGGTGGTAAGCTCCCGAAACTGCCGCCCTAATGCCCATCACGCAGAAGTTCCGCAGAAGTGTATGTCGAAGCTCTTGAGACCAAAAGGTATATTGTGAGAGGTTTTAAAGTATATTCTACCTTGGGCCGTTTTGCGCCAAGGATCCGGCACGATGCCGCGAGCTCTGTCACGGAGGCATGGGTCGCACAGGCGCAATGGCCGCAGTTAACGGTGCAGGATTTTTGCAGCTGGTGTAGTAGTACCCTAAACCCAAAACCCTCTAAACCCTAAGCCCTACACCCCGTAAACCCTAAACCCGTGAACTACAAGCGAAGATCCCAGTTGTGTCAGGATCCTTACAGCCTCGAATGCAGGGGCCGGAACAACCAGCAAGAGTATCCCCTTGGAGTCTACCATATAATTACGCTTCAATCTCCCCCAACACCCTGTTCTACTTATCCATGCCCCTATAGTTACTATAGTACATTCTGTCGGCTGAAGGGATGAAAGACTTGACGAAGCACCTTCCAACACTTAAAGCAACATGAAGCAATGGATTCGTCTGCGACTGCGACTGCTGTACCTCCGGGGATGTTGGGGTTCATAAGGTCAGGCAGGCTGTGTAGCATCAACGCAGCACAGTTCCCGGACCTTTCCTACAAGACACTTGGATCTTATTCGGGTTTAGGTTTTACGTTGGGTTAGGGTTTTACGATTTAGGACGGCCCAGCTGCAACCAAGGACCTGTAGGAGTTCAAATCCTGTGATGTCAGCACGAGTATAAAATCTCATATTCGACAAATCCTGCACCCTGACTACTCTGTATGCACCCCGAAAGGCTTCGGCTCGAGACAGATTGGGGCTTTCTGCGGCGCACCTTTATAGTTCAATGTGTTGGTCTCCATATGCTGCGACTTTCCCAAGTGTCGGGTAGTGAAGGCTGCCAGTTTTGACATCCAGCAAGTGGACATGAAGCTGTAAAGCTGGAGGGTTGTCCACAGCAGTGCTAGAGGGGCCTGAACAGGTAAATTGGGGTTTGGGGGATGTTGCATAAGAAATATTGTTCGCAAGCAGTCAAGCATCTCTATTCCCCCCAAGTTTGCTGTTGTTTGAACTGGATTTGCATTGTTATGCTCTCCGCAGGTTTTCCGCCACGTCTTGCTGGGAGTCTCATACCTTCACAGTCGGGCCCCCGGCAGCGCACCATGGAGGTACTGAGGGGCTGAGGAATTCGTTTAAGGGTTGTCCAAAATCGTTGGGATTTTCTCTCCGTAGCCTAGATCACTGCAGTAGTTACGGAAAACCCATAACGGCCTCGATGGGCTAAGGAGTACCCACGGATTCCAGCAGATGCAGCTTAGTATGCCGAAGCCGATACGTTGTAGCATCTCTATCTGAGCTTTTCCCACCATTTGGGGTCTGCGGCCCAGAGCTGCTGACAGGCTGCACGCGCAGAGAGCCTGAGGTGAGAAGCATTGCTATGATTATGTTTTCACACCGATAACAGCGACAATGGCAAGGCTGAAGCCACAAACACGACAAGAAGCAAGGCTACTGAAGCTGCCGCTGTGAGAGCTCGTTTTTTTGCTACATCCGGGCAAGGGTCCAGTTCATCAAGCACTTAAGTTCCTTAAGATCAAGAAGAGCCGTAACCGTAATGCTTGCGTCAGTTCTGATGATAGGAATTAAATCAGAGCACCAATCTGAAGGATGTTACCTATCCTCCCGATGACACAACCCGTTTTTTTCCCCTATGCTGATACTACCACCATGTGGCCCCGCAGTGCTGACTCAGTCGTGCCATGTGGGTGACAAAATTACCATGGCGGGTGTGCAGGGCGATTGCGCCTGCAAAGCGTAGCGCAACTGGAGCATGCAGTGGATTTCAAGACTAGCATGCCGGCTCTATCGGTAGCCAAAGGTAGTAGCAATAGAATAATGCGAGCGAGAATAAGAATAGAGAGGGGACTGTTGTGAGGTGGAGTTTTTGTGTTAGTTTACAGTCCTTTCTGTAAGAATAAGCATTATTATGATAACATTATTGCCAGAGTAGCCCAGAGTTTAGATTGCCCCTTTCGAACTCGTAAGGGTCTTCGATTTGCGGCTCGTACAAAAGCTCTCGCAGCCGACCTTGCAGCGCAAGGCGAGAGAATCGTGCACAACGACCTCAAGCCGGAGAACCTCTTGTGCATGAAAGAGTGGCGCAATGGGATTTAGTACACCGTTTCATTCTTACACTTAAACATAAACAACAGCTTCATGCCTCATTTTCAATCTGCGATAATTATAGCATGGATGCCCTGGGGGCAGCGTGCGCAGTTTGGTGCAGTTCAGAGCCCCTGATCGCTTCCATCCCACTGCAGACTCTGTGCTTGGGTTCGCTGCGCTTTCGGCTGTGGGTCGATCCTTGGCGAATCCTTAAACTGGTGCCCTGTTCAACTAGCAAAAATGTCTTCAGAACTATTTAGGCTTTGCTTAAACAGTTGCTCATGCTGCCTAATACTTGATGAGTTTCTGGGGCTTGGTAGCCCTAGCACTGAAATTTCAAATCTTCATCAATAGGACTGGACTGAACCTGCAAAGCTCGAGTCATGCAAGCATACTCTCGCCCACCAGGTTTGATCCTGCACATCCTGATCAAGTCCCCTGGGTCACCATCACAGATTTTGGGTGCGCCAAGGCCCAGCGAGACCTGGGGTTATGCTAGATAAGGTGTTGTGTTTCTTGGGGCTGGTGGGCTGGGGTGTTTGTGTTCTAGGCTCGACTATGATTCATCGGCCGTCACTACCCTAAACTCAAAGTGACTAAAGCCCCAAAGCCCTGAACTCTCCAGCCGTCTTCCCGATAAACATCAGAGACTTCAAAGCAAGTCAACCCTAGACCCTAAAGCTGTGCTGCGTGACCCTTGAACCCGGGGCAGGACGGACCAAACTCGGCAGGGCTTAGACTTTGGGGTGGCATTCAAAAGCGACGCAACATGATCTGCAAGCCACCAGCACAACATTTTGGGTGTATGTGTGAATGTATGTACGTACTGGTACGTGTATACATATGTATATATATATATATATTTTTTTACACATACATATGCATGCATGTGTATTGCCGCTAGACTGTATACCAACCCTCCATAGACACGCACAGAGGCAGATAAGAATTATAGCAACACTTCTGGGAATTTGGCTGTGTCCGTAGGTTCGACTCAGTGTCGGCTCAGTGTTTCGACCCTCTGCGGTTTGGTGCATCTGTGCAGTTCAAGGATCGAGGAAGCGTTACAGGGAGAAACACGTGAAACTATGACCACTAGGGTTTAGGGTTTGGGGTTTGGGGGTTTAGGGTTTAGGGTCACTGGACTAGACCCCACACACTAGACGCTGGGCCTGATAGGCAAGAGACCCAGCACCGCTGTCGCCTTAACTTTTTTGCTGCAACTGCAACTGCTCCAGCTGGGGGATTAAGAGTGCACCCCAAGCATTAAGCTTCAATCCCCTCTAGGGGGTTTAGGGTTTAGGGTTTTGCAGCTTAGCTGCCAAAAAGGGTTTAAGGTTTAGGGTGTAAAGAAGAAGGGGCCCAAGGCACCAAAACATCCCTGAACCCTGAACCTAGCAGGTCGAGGCTGACACAGATTTCTGCTCGGGCGATCCCAGATACCAGTCGCCAGAGACATTCAAGGCGGGTTTGGTTCCATTATGCTATAATTAGAATCTGTTTCAATTATGGTATGTAGTAGTATAGTAGGGTTTGAGAGTTTTGGGTTTGCGGCCTTGGGTTTAACAGCCTCCGAGGGTATTCGGGAAATCCAACCTGCACGACATTCACAAGCCCAGGGTCTGTGTTACAAAAGACCATGCGCTCCTTGTCCAGCCACCGGCGGCGCACACAAGTGCTTTGGAGATATGAAAGCGCCCCTGGCTTTTAGGAGGGCTCAGGGTTTAGGGTTAAAATAGGAGCAAATTGGGTTCAAAAAGGGCTTTAGGTTGGAATGCCCGAGCATAAGCTTTGCGGTTCATGTGTTTTCCAGTGCTCAAGCCGTTGTGACATCGACCATGCTCCAACTAATAGCCGAACAGGTTAGCTCAATACACCCTAAACCCTAAAACACACGCTAAGCCCAGCTCTAAACCCTGAACCAATTACACGCACCATGAGATCATCAAGGAGCCCGTCGCAGACTCGATGGCCAGTCCCAGGTACACCTCGAATCCTCAAACTTTGCGTCCCACACTCACTGCAGTCAAAACCCTACAGATAAAAGGCTTAGGGTTTAGGGTTTAATTGTCCTAGAAGCCTGCAGACTCTTATGTCCCCTAAACCCTAAACCCTCAAAGCCGCACAGCAGTCAAAGCCAGCCTGAGAGGCCCTCGTTGCCTCGCTGAAAGGCCACACAACACTGGGCTTGGCTGGCTTCTTGCCTTCAATCTTGAGTTATGGAGGTCCTCTGGCACCGATCTTTGCATGGGGGGGGCGGGTGCAGAAATGGCTCCAATTCACGAATGTAGGGGGCCGAGTAGTTGGTAGTACTAGGCGTCGTCGTCGTCAACAGTGCTCCCGACAACTCTAGCACATCATGGTCTGATCGTTGTAAAGGCACGCAAAAAAAACCGATCATAACACTTACAATAACCCTCATTCAATCCTTCAAGAACCCTTTACGGAACTCTTCTTTTGATTTTTCGGCCCCTTAGACAAACCCTAGAAAACCCTATCAACGCCGTTCTTCTCGCTTTATACACACTGTTCATGAACCCAGGGTGTCCCAGTTGCTTGTGTTTGTCTGACTCTGTGCACAAGTTTTGGTGCCAAGGGTTCAGGGTCATTCAGAGTTTTCAGTGGACAGTGTTCTTCGTTGTGCTTGCCCTGTCGATCTGTGTGGAGCCAACCGACTCACCATGGGGCTTGACCAAAGTCGGAAACTGACAAATCCAGGAGGGGATTCCTCTAGATTGCAATTTTTTGGCCTCCCAAACACTGAGAGTATGCCAGAACGATAGGACCTCAGAAAGTGGAAAGGCCTTGGTTTGCAACAAGACACCCCAAATCGACCCAAGGTGAGATCAGCTTTCCGGCAGACATATGGTCCCTCGGGGCGGCTGAGCTGCGCTACGAAGCACGAGACCCCAAGACTCCCCCAGAAGGAACTGGGCTCCTCCTTGCAAAGTTACGCGGCAAAAAAACCCAAGGGAACTTTTTCTGTTTCTCGTTCAGCCCTTGTCTCAGTGATTGGAGGCCGATGCTTGGCATCCAGGTTTTGCACCGTTTGGCGCTGCGGTTTCAGCGTGAGAGCATAGGAGATCTCGTGGGATCTGCAATAACACAAGAAGAGCCGTCCTCAGTGTTCAGAATGACGGCAAGGTTTCTAGGATATTCGGATAGTAGGAGTGGGGCCTGTGTACAACTTTACTATGGCAAACTCAGGTCACACTCTTTGAGCTTCTGAGTGGAGGCCAGGTGTCTGACGTCTTTGCGATAGAAATCGATGGTTGTTGGTATTTCCTTCTCCAGAAGGAATTTCCTTTTATTTCTTTATGGAAGCCAACAAGATGTTCTTTGTCCCATGGTGCGGGGCTTCCGGGTTCAGGGCTATCAGTGTTCCAAGCCTTCGGCCTGTACCCTCCACCCTAAGCCCCTAAATCCCTGAACCCCTAAACCCTCAACAACTCCCCGAGCCTAAGAACTTCGCCACGTCACAGCCTAGCCCTAGGGAGTCCCTTATCTGTCACGGACCGCGTTCTTGGCCTCACCTCACGTCACAGTTCCTCCTGTGTGTAAATGGAGAGATAAGGAATAAATGTGTAATTACACACATACATACACACATACATACATGCAGAAATGCATACAGACACTCATGTCTTCATACATTCATACAGTCCTTGAGTCCCTTATGTATTCTTACCTGCACATACTTGCCTGTTATGCTCGTCCCATGTAGCAAGTGTGATGTAAGAATGTGGCTCGCCTATGAATAGCATACCATTGCAGTACTGTCGACATGAGGCGTCATCCCCTTCGTTTACGAAGCAGCTCGACTGGAAGACGTCACGCATTATCCCAATCAGTGGGAGAAGCTGAAGAAGGGTGTGCTGGAAGAGGACAGCCTCGTTTTCTGTTTGGCTGCAGAGGGCACGAACCGAAGAAACAAGTATTCTGAGGCACGAGTTCGTTGCTGGGGTACCGCATGTGCACGGTGCAGTTGCTTGTTAACGAATCTTCAGAGGATTGCAGCTGACAGACGACTGATGCTCGTGTTCTATTTATGGGGACATGAGCTTAGCCCTAGATCGATAGATGTTCTAATCACGTCCTTTTCGGACGTTCTTTTACTAGAGATGTCCAGCAGCCATCATGAAAGCAGATTTTTGAAGGCCGCCGAGTCCAAGAATTAGGTTTGGATGATAGGCTTGTTTTCCTTTGAACCGATGGCAAGGGCTGGGAAAAGGGTGGGCATGCAACCTCGCACCGTGCGCTGACTATAAATGCGGTATTTGTCACGAACTGATGTCTTGATACGTACTTAATATTTTCAACCGTCCTATTGCTTTATTAGGCTCCTTCCTAGCACGATTCTCATGATGGTCCTTTTCTTCGACTCTTCTTTGAGACTTCCGCTCGAACTGCTCCGAATGCTTCAGCTTTTTGGTGACTCCTGCCGCGAACATCCACTTTGCTGCGGGCTCCGGTGGAAGGTCCGTCTTATTAGGCTGACATACCTGCATCGGCACCGGCATTCGAACAGTCGCTCTTCGCTTCGTTCGGCTTTGTCAGGAGTTGCAGCTTCAACCACACCTGGAAGGCGCTGGGATCGTCTGACGCGTAGTATACTCGAATGTCCTTTAACCTACACAAAAAAGAATTTAGTGTGATATCACGACACTTTACAATAACATGATGGTAACATGACTATAATGCCGAAGGTTTGTGGCACGGGGGACCACGCCTTCTGGGTTTGGGGTTTCTGTGTCCACTTCCCTTATAATCCCGGATGGAGACTTTGAGAAGATCGAGGTCCCTGCAATCCGCAATCCCAAAGAAAGAAGGGTTTAGGGGTTTAGGGCTGGTTGCGAGAGTCCTGGATGCAAAAGGGCTTAGGGGTTTAGGGTTTAGGGCGAGTGCACTGCGAGGCATTTCCGAGTCCGCTGCAGACTTGCTGATGCGGATGCTCCGCAAGGCGCTTTAGCTGCAGGGCAGCCCGAAGATTTGGATTGTAATATCTCCAATGAACCTTTGCGATTGATATCACATACATCGCAAGGGGATCGGTCGGCACTCCACTTTCCATTGCAGAGCGTACCTAAATGTTTCGTTCAGCAGCCATGACTCCCTGCAAAACTGTTCGTTGGGCCCAGAGGGCAATCCTCCAAACTTTATAAAGTCTGTCTAAGGGTGGTTGTTGCCCGGGGCAGCCTGAAACCTCGGCTGTAAGAGCTTTCCCGCGTTGGTTGAAAGTTGTGCTTGGACGCATGAAAGTATCACGAGCCCTGTCAAGAGAAGCCAGAGGTTGTGGGCGCAGAGATCATACGCCTCATGTGTTGGATTGATCCGGTTTCTCAACAAGCAAGTTGGTAGTATTGGGGAGACCCCTTAAAGGGGACCCTTCTGAACCCTCCTTGTGGCTCTCTTAAAAGGGACCTTATTGAGAGGGTCTATATCCCCAAGGGTCCCCCTAATCCTAACTCCCAAATACCCGTTTCGGTTGCAAGATACTGTAATGCAGAAGCCTTATTCCGACAGCCAAGGCAGAGGTCAGAGCAACCCAAGCCCCCAAACCCTACACCGGAAACCCCACCCGCAGAACCCTTGCATTTCCAACTTGTTCCGCCGCACCAGTCACGGCGACGGCCAAAGATTCGATGCCACGACCTCTGAAGCCATGGGATCGTGCTGTGCCTCAAGATACTCCATCCCAAGCCACTTTACTCCCTGGAACTATGTACCTGTGAAGTTCTGGTCTTCTCAGAGAACCTTCAACCCTGCAAGACCATGGCCAATACAAGCTTGTGCCCAGCCCAGCCCCTGCCCACACACCTTGCCAGGAACTCCAACACCCCTTACTTAAAGATTCTTTGTCGAGGAGCCCCGGCATAATTTGCAAATCTTTAGTCTCTTGGTTATTTTCTTGGGGTGTATCGCGACCCAAAAGATAAGCCGTGGACCGTAGTTTTGGGGACGCCGGAGTCTCCAAAAGCCGAGACATCAGCACAGGAGCCTGACGGCAGGCCAACTGCTGCCGAGGTGCTGAAGGATGCTGCCTGCCATGCATGGGCCGTGTGTGATGGGTTTAGACTATTAGAGAGTTTAGGGTTCTCAAGTCTAGCTTAAAAGGACGACAAAGGGGAAGGTTTAGAGAGTTTAGGGTTCTCAAGTCTAGCTTAAAGGGACAGAGTTAGCAACGGGGAAGGTTTCTACGCTCTGATCGGTTTCAATCATGGGCCCACCCCGTCATGCGGGCTCGTCCATGCGAAGTAGGAGGCCAGACCGTGGACCTAAGACCCAAAACCCTCAGCCCCTACATAGACCCTATAAGACCCTGACCCCTAGCCTGAATAATTAGAAAAGGGTTTGGGGAGGGTAGGGATGTACTCTACGATAATTACAGTAAGGAGCCCCTAAAGTAGTATTGGTAACCTAAGCCCAAAGGCAACCGGCCGAAGCCCAAGCCAGTGAAGCGGTCTTTCCCAAAGCTTCAGCCGGGGGTTTCGGAAGGGGATTTCTAGGCCCCCGCAAATACTGGGGGTTTAGGGCTGAGGGTTGGTTTAGGTCCAGCCATCAGCACCAAGTAAAGCTTAGGGGTTAAGGGTTTAGGACATAGGGATAACATGGTGACAGAGCGAGAGAGAGAGAGAGAGAGAGAGAGAGAGAGAGAGAGAGCGAGAGAGACAAAAAACAAATTGACCGGCAACCTGCCCTGGGGCGGACACTGGCGGAGTCCTCTGTGTTCCTCTGTACTTAGAACCCCCAACGGCTCAAGCCAACTACCCCCCCTTGAACATATCGGTTTGTTGTCAAAGCGGCAGCGGCTACTGTAGGTTCAGTTTCTTTTGCCGCCTTCATGAGCAGGACACTTGGTTTGAAACGAGTCCGACCTACGGCCGCAAGATCAGCAAGCAAGCTCTGTCGAAGCGGCTTGCCCCGAGTAGTACAAGCTTGAGGGCTGCCTGCACGCCTACATCAAGGGCCAACTGTGTAGCAGCTAGACGTTGCGCAAGCGGGGATCATGCAAGCTTCGTAGAAACACTGCTTCATCTATCGTTTGCTACTATCCTCGCAGCTTGTCCCTAGACCCTAAATTCTACATCTTCAGAGGGTGCACGAGGCACGGCAGACCTTTAGACCTTGAAGACTTTTGATGCATTGCTACTGGTGTAGTTGGAAATATGCCAGGCAAAAGGGTTCACGGCGCAGGGTTTGGAGGCCCTTGAGTTCAACAGCCATGTTTGCAGCAAAAGACCCGAACAGTCCCAATCTGTGCCTTGGGTTATAAGTTACAAGGTTGCTGCTATCACAATCATGATTTTTCTATTCTTAGCATCGTTGCTGTTATTGTTGTTGTAACTGAAATCGAAATCAACAGTATTGCTATTGTAAACATGAAGACTGAGCAAACCATAAGTGTATGTAAAAATGTCGGGTTTAGGATGCTTTGGATTCCAAATCTAGGGTTTAAGGTTTAGGCTTAAAACCCCAGACCCTAGACCCTAACCCTAAACCCNNCCCCCCCCAAAAAAAAAAAAGACCCTAAGAAAAAAAATCCGAAGGGGCTTCGGCCCAGAAGTCCTGGACTTTCGGGCAAAACAGGAACGCGAAGCCCGAAACCCTCGTACCCAAACCCTAACCAGTGCAGGCGACGAAAAAGGCCTGTAAAACAAATCAAACTAACCACTAAATCCTAAACCCGACCCCGAAACCCTAAACCCCTAACCCGAAAACCCTAACCATCCGAACCCCGAACCCGAAAACCCTGAACCCTAAACCCTGTGGTAGAGATCTGAAGGCTCGAAGCTTCCTTGGTTATTCCTAGTAGTGGCTAGTGCTTAGGGCCGATCTCTATCCGTAGTACAGCTGTCTTCGTGTATACCATTCTACCTCGCTTGTGGGCATAGATCCTTAGCCATGCGAGAGGGAAAAAAAACCCTACCTTAACCCCCACATAGCCTACCTTTCTGTAAGGGCTTATATCAAGAATTCATAATAAGGAACCCTAGGTAGGTTCTTTAGGGTCCAGGTAACCCCTAAAAACCACTAAACCCCAACCATGCTAACCCCAAACCCGAAAACCCTGAACCCTAAACCCTAACCCTATAAACCCTAGCCCAGGTTAGAATTCAAGAAGAGCAAGGCCGCCTGGCCTCTCCAGGATATCAACTGTAGGGATCTAGGGGTTTAGGGCTTAGAGCCTAAACTTTAGGGATCTAGGGGTTCAGGGCTTAGAGCTTAAAGTTTAGGGATCTAGGGGTTTAGAAGAATTGAATTTTAGAGTTTAGGGGTTCCGGATGTAGAGCCTAAAGTTGAGGGATTTAAGGGTTTAAGGGTTTTTAAGGTTTTTGTAAGTTTAGAGTCTAGGGGTTTAGGAGTGTGGCTAGAGTTTAAGGGTTCAGGATGCAGAGCTTAACGGTTTAGGGATTTAGGGGTTTCAGGGTTAAATTTGGGGGGTTTGGGCTAGGAGTTTAGGGTTTAGGGTTGCGGGCCCGTAGGGTTTAGGGTTTAGGGTTTAGGGGTTTAGGGTTTAGGGGTTTGTCGTTCAGGAGTTGGCATTGGGATTTCGGCTGCGTGGGGATATGTGGCAGTTGCGTTTCAATCGGGCTCAGGGTTCAGGGTTTGCGGGGGGTTTAGGGTTTAGGGTTCTGATCAAGACCTCAAAGACTGTAACGCCAACCCCAAAGCTTGAAGCACTAAACCTCTAAGTAGGTCGGCTGATGGAATCACCCCGAGTATCCCTCCGTTTCTCCTGATGTAGACTTAGCGCCCGCGGAGTGATTTGCAGGAGTCGCGTGCTTCCACATGTAGTGGGGCCGTCGAAGCAATGTGATTTAGAGGTTGAGATTTCACAGAGCTCCTCCTGTCTGTCTGCTTTCAGACGATCTCCTGGTGCTTTGAGGTTAGGCAGCAATGTCCGCCCTGACACTCATGTTGAACTCGTTTGTTGATGACTGGCCGTGATTCGCATTGCTCTGACTGCTTGACATGAGTCGCTTGAGAAGTACGTAGAGTCTCCTGTATTCCGACTGCGAGCCGAGAGACCTCGTCTGGCTTCTCCGAGTTGGGAGAGCATGACGCCTAAACCTTCCAATTTCCAGGGCATGGCTCACATGATCCTGCTGAACGCACTGGCCACCAAGCTTCAGCGTGACCACTACGCTGAAAGTTGGAAGGCATCCGTCCTCGGTGTTAGCAAGAAACGGTTCTCCCTGACCCAAGCTTGGTGCTTTGAGATTTCGGATATTGGAATGGGGCTTTGTCATGGATTTTCTGGCTTATACTTCTCTTTCACTTGGCTGCTGCGCAATATGTCGAGGCAGTATGCCGAAGAGTCTATCTGTGCTTCTTTGGTTTTGGCAATCATGCTTCCTTGCTGTAATTAAGCATGATGTCAATGTTTTATTGTTGCCGTTGCTGCATTTGCTGCTGATGATGATGATGCTGATGATGATGATGAGATGGAGGTGCTGATGCAAGCCCCAAGCACGCCGATGACGATGACAACCGTTGAAGACAATGGTTGTGATGATTTCACGCCCCCATCGGAGCACACAGCTGCAGGTGTTCCAGAAAGTGGATGCTGCATCTGGGCTGAATTGATGTCAAACATAGCACCGTATTGAAACTTATACGTAATGTTCAGCACTTTCAACGCTGCATGACTTGATACCGAAAGGCATTCACAAGTAGTAGTAGCATCGACAGCGCTATCACATCAATTCCCAACAGTTTCGGAGATTTGAGTCTTCACCTTTCCCGCAGATATAGGAAATCAGGAGCTTGGGCTTCGGATGCACATTATTTTGGCATATGTATAGGTTGCAGAAGTTTTCTCAGCTCAAGTCTGCTGTTTCTACTGACCTTCGCTTGTCATGGACACACTCTCGCATCACAACAGGAGGTGTGCACATTCTTGCTGACCTCCGTCCCCTGCAGCAGCATGCTGTCAGCCAGGTCGTAAAATCCTCAACCCCTTTCACTGCTCAAAACTATGAAAAGGTTAAGACATCCAAACGCATACCCCGGCCCCGAACCTTAAGCTCCAAATCTTCAAGTCAACCCTTACAATGTTTGCCGTAACGGGAACGGGATGTCCGTAACCTGAACTCGTAGCAGGCAGGGGTGCGGGGCTCCACGAATGGATTGTTTCACATCCACCTGCTTTTGTGGCTCGCCAACTCAGGCCGCTTTCCGGTCCCCCACTGATACGGCTTCAAGATGTCCTGTCGTAGCAGCGTAGCACATGTCCCCCACACAGGAGTTCCAGCATTGTTTCGGTTGCTTGGCTTTCCTGGGACAGTTCCTGTTACGCTCCCGGTGCGGTTCCTGTTTCTGCTGCCCTCGTTCCCGTTACGACCCCGATGACTACCAAACCCCAAATCCTACACCTCACCAACTGAACCCTCAATCCCAAGCCCTGAAGCGAAAAAAACCAATCCGAAGGAATTAACCCCTGGTGTTTTTAGCATCTGCCTTGTGGCGCTTAGGACAACAATGGTAGCATCTCCCTAGAGGAATTCCGCGCGGCGTGCATTCAGCTCGACAGCCGCTGGGCAAAACTTGCAAGCGATCTCCTTAGTTTGCTACTGGTTTAGGGATCTGGGGCCGGCACAGAAAAGTGGTATAACAAGAGGGGTACTACGGTTTAGAGATAGGGCGATTAAGAGTTTCTTGTTTGAGGGTTCAGGCGTGGATACAAGGGTCGAGGATGGCACGGCAGAGAAAGGGGTTTACAGTGTGGAGGACTAGACACGAGAGATAGATACAGAGGAAAGTGGGAGAGAGATAGCATTATGCCTCTGCCTCTGCGAATTTGGCTTTGGCATGTAAAGGGTCTGAGCGTGTGTGCTTTGGGTTCCAGGTTTCGTCGCATTTTTTCGGTGCAGTCTAGTCCTGGCAGGGCGCAGAGGTGACCGGGCTTTCCAAGTTGGGTCTACCACCGGCCGAGAGTTGGCAGGAACCACTGAAGACATTTCAGAGGACCTGAAGTGCAGGGGACCTGTTTCGTTTGTTCCGGTTTAAGAATGTAAAGATCCCCGCCGGTGACGCCCATGTCGTCTCGAGCAGGAAAGCCTGAAGCCCCGAAACCCGGGTATTTCCTGCAAGCACTGCAAGGGAGCCCCTCCGCGTTGTCCCGCTCAGAAGCTTTGAATTGTGCGTTGGCGTACTGCATCTAACATATTATAGCTTCGTCCACATTCTGCTACAGTAGCACTTGAGTGAAGCCTTGTTTGCAGTCAGGCCAATGGTGTCCATGCTCACAGGCCTCTCGCATGGGACGCCGGCAGACGAGTGTCAGTGCCTTGACTTGTTGTTCTTCCATGCTGTGCTGCTATTCCTACTTCTGCCTGCTACTCCTACTTGTCGTCCTCCTCCTACTCCTCCGCCTCCTCCTACCACTACTATCACCACTGCTACCACTTCCACCAGGAATACCCCGACCGCCCCCACCCTGACCCCCCACCCCCACCCCCACTCCACCACCACCACCACCACCACCCAATTACTGCTGATCCTACTCCTACTGCTAGTGCTGCTGCTGCTGCTGCTTTTTATGCTACTATCACTACATTACCACGACTACCACGACGACTACTGCTGCTGCTGCTGCTGCTACTACTACTACTACTACTACTAGTACTAGTACTACTACTACTACTACTACTACTACTACACTACTACACTACTACTACTACTACTTCTTCTACTACCTCTACAACGACGACTATCATTCCTGCGGGCTCTCCTACTGTTAGTCCTACTGCTGCTGCTAGTCTTATTCTTACTGTTCAACTCCTACTCACCTAGTGTTTCTGCTGCAACGCTCTCTACTATGGTTTTGTGTGTTTATGTTTTAGGTTTAGTAGTTCGGGATCTAAAATGTTTCCCGCTCATCTGACCTTAGAGAACCGAGGCGTCGTGGCTGACACTTTGTTCGAGATCGCGGACATCGACGACGACGGCAGCCTCAATTTTCCAGAGTTTGTGGCGGTCTCCCGGCAGCATAGCATGAGAAGCGTGACCTGAAACCTGTCACGTTCTAGGTTTGAGTTCGGTGTATGCGATGTAGCCCTCCGTGCACGGACTCAGCATCCTGAAGCCAGTGGCCAAATTGCTCAAGCCTGGTTCCGAAGCCCCTGCCAACCTGCTTCGGTTGCGTTTTGCTTTGGCTTGTTGCTGGAGCTGGGCTGTGAAGACTGCCACAGATCCATGTCCAAATGGTTTGGCCGTGGCTTTCCAGCTGGAGCCGACCTTTTCCTGGCACAGCCGCCCCCAAGGCAGTCTTCCGACGGTTGAAAAACAAGTAAAACAACAGTCGATGCAGGCATCGCGCAAGCGGAGGCTTGTTCAGGCCGGCATGCTTGCAGATGCTACAGAGCCTGCCGTTGGCAGTCCTGCCAGCGGAGGCTTGTGGAGTGTCCCTGGCGGGATTTTCACAGGTTTTGTCAATGGGGCTCTCGGCAACCTGGGCTCTAAGGTCTTTGAGTCCATCTACGACCCAATTGCAGGCAAGGCATCCGACAGCTCGAACCTCAAAAGTATCCTCGGAAGCGTGAATGAAAGCAGTTGGGACAGATCGAAGTTGCGGCCGATCCGGCGAATGCTGTGAACGGTCACCTCACAAAGATTGACGCCACCCTTGACTTCATTGGCCAAGAAAAAGCTCAGCTGATCAAGGATCTCGAAATGGCTCCCCTGGAGACGGCTTACGAGTACGTCACTCAAAAACATATGGACTTCGCCGCCTGCCTGCAGAGTGAGGCAGGCTTGGCCAAAGGCAATGGCTCCCTCTTCGAGTTTTGCCGCGATGACAATGTGTGGCGAGAACGAGGTGGTGAACGAGCTGGAGCTCAATCTTGCAACCATTCCTGCTTATCTGGTCGGCGCAGAGGATCCGCTAAGTCACTCGACGAAGCTTCCTCTCATCGAGCAGACCGCTTCGATGCTGAAGAAGTCCAAGACCAGCAACTACAATCACTACTGTAACAACAGTGCTTAACCTGCTCTGGGGAAATCTGGCTGTGATGCTGTGCCGGCCTTGCGGATGCTAAGCTACATGATGAAGGCCAGCATCACGCAGCTGCAGGGGACCAGCATGTATGTGTCGATCCTTGATCGCTGGGGATTCAGTAGCAGAGCAGCTGAAGCAGATCAGGAGTTCCAACAGCGCGTTTCCCACAGTTTGCCCTCGCTGACAGGGCCAGCCTTTCAGGAAGTCACCGACACTGTGCAGAATGCCATCGCCAAATTCCCGATCTCACAGTGTTATGTGGGTGGCGAAGGTACCGACTGCACTCTCACATTCTTTGCGCGCATTCTTGGCATGGTAGACCTTTGCTGCTGGAACTTCGAGTGTCAGTGGAATGCAGGCGGCTGTCGTGCTGCAACAGTGCTGTATATGGAGCATAGCATGAGCGGCGCGTGTGGCTTTTTTGGGGGCTATCCGTACAAAGATACGCAATGTGGGTAGACGAAGGGTTTTTTTGTTGCGACTTTGCAGCTTGCGCCCTCGCAAGCGGCATGATGCCTGCAAGAAAGACGTAAGCCCGAAGCTCAAATCCGAAAGCCAGAGTGCCTGCTCTGAGTCAGGTCACGTTCGACTGGTCCTCCTTGGACAAGAAAGCGCTTCATCAAACGCTGAAGCGTCTCTTCGACCAAATGGACAAAAATCACGACCAGAAGGCGGGTGCAAGTGCGTGTGGTTAGGGGTTCAGAGTTGCTGTTCAGGGTTTAGTAGTAAGAAACGGATGAGGGTTCATAGTTCAAGCATCAATTGTTCGGGGATGTTGAGGGTTCGATTGCTCCGGAAAGGGACCCGATCATGAATTGAGTGTGTGTGTGTGTGTGCGCGCGCGTGCGCGTCTCTGTCTGTTTGTCTGTCTGTATGTATACATATATACTTACGCACATCGATGGGTCTGTCTGTCCGTCGGTCAGGAGGTTGGGTACATGGGTATAGGTATGTGGGCAGGTGGGTATATAGAGGCAGGTAGGGTAGAGGTAGGTAGGTAGGTAGGCAGGTAGCTAGGTATTTTGGTGTGTATATGTTCATATTTATGTGCGCGTGTGCGTGCTGTGTGTATTTGATGTGATTGCATGTGTTTGGTACTACGGTGGATGGAGGAAATTTTGCACCACTTACATATTCGAATTCGGGTACGCCTCCAAGCAACGACCCCGCACGCCCTTTGAATTTTGAAGACTGACCTGAGCGGGGCGGTGCAAGATTTATACGTCATCGGAACGATTTTGCCAAGCCCCTTTTTCATAACAATGTTATGCAGCGGGCGCGAGGCGAAGCTACTTGACGTACCTTAAAAGCAGTGCAGGGTTTCCTCCATCCACAGTACCACTGTCATCGGGATTTGTTTTTGTGTTCAGTGCGTCTCATCCTTGGCAACTGGCGCGGCGCAGGACATTATGATTGCAGACTGGTTGGAAAGGGTTCAGGCATGCAGGGCTGTCATGAACCAGGGTCTGGGAGCGTAGGTTTTAGCTGATCCGAAAGCGAATTCTGCGCATCGATTTCAGGGCTTTTCTCTGTGCAACCCGGCTTGCCTACGGCATGTTCCGCTGTCCGTATGGAGCCCTTGGACGTAGACCTGAAGGGGGTCTTGGGCTGAAAAGGAGTGAGCTAGCATCGCTTGAACACCCGACTAGAAAACGTCTAAGTTGAGTCAGATGTGGCTTAGGGTGTGGAGTTCAAGCTACATGTTCAAGCCTATATGCGACTATGTTGGCCAACAAACCTGCATAGGAGACTCTCAAAATGCAAGCCACAGCAACCAGGGGCCTTAATTAGGGGTTCCTTATTTTTTTATAGTATACTACCCCAAACCCTATTCTACTTATTAAGGCCCCTACATCACACCAAATCCTGAAGCATCCTGAAGCCGTTGTGGACTCCACAGTCCCCTCGCGAAAAACTCCTCCTCAAGCTCGAGCCTCCCCAAGCCCGACACCACCCCTAAAACCTAATATAGGGGCTTTAATACTTAGAAGAGGGTTACGTGGTATTTTAAAGCTATAATAATTACAAAAAAGGAACCCCCCCCCAAAAAAAAACACCTATTTTAGATTCTAACCATTAAGGCCCCTACATTAAACCCTAAACCATGCCACCGGAGGTCAGTTACGAAGAGCTGGCGGGCATTTTTCAAGGAGCCTTAAGCACAGAGGAGGTGAGAAGGGCGTTCTCCAGGCCCCTCCGATTGACAGAAGTGCAGGTTTGATTTTGTTTATGTAGCTGGTTAGCTATTATCCGTCTTGCGGTTACTATAACCCGAGCATCGGAACGGAGATCACATCACCGTTCTTGTGCCCCGGGACTCAATGGCCGTCTTCAGGATTCCAAGCTTCAAAACGGGGTAAATCAGAGGAGGCTCCCCGGGTGAAAGATTTGCCGCTTTCTGCCTTACAATCGAGTTCTGGGTCATGAAAAAATTATGGCATAGCATGAGAATCTTGTGTATAGGGTCGCACAAGGAGACTCGGGAGACTCTGGCTGAATCGGAATCCCAAAACGCCTGACAAGTGCAGGAGTTAATGCGAGTCTCCCCCTTGCAAGCCGCGGAAACTGCGTGGAACGGCAGCGATGATGATTCTTCTCTAGCCTTGGCTTTGGCATGCGAGAATGTTCAGATACCCTCTTGTGTCGGGCATGGTGCCGATCATAGGGCGATCGATGCAGAGTATGGCAAAGAAGCGAGTGACGATTTCGGGCTTAGGATGAGGGGACTTGCGGCAGCACATTCGGGGTAATTTGCAAGGCTTTCTCTCTTGGAAATTCGTTTTACTATGTATACATTACGCCAATATGCTTTGGTTGCTTGACACATCCTGAACATGCCTCTGCCAGGATTGACCTGCATGGGACCAACTATCTCACCTTTGAAGAGCTGGATACATTCTTGTTTAGCGCGCTATCTGCCGAAGACATGGAGACGCCTGGCAGTTAGTCCCAGGGTAGTGTGTATTGCGTTGTTTTTTTGCGAGCTGTCCGTTGCGCCGTGCACCTGCCCAGAAACGCCTGTGAACTCCATGCTTTGCTTCGCTGTCTGTCGCATGTTCACGTGCTCACGTGCTTGAAATTCTGTATATTGCCTGCGACGACCGACTTAGTTCCACACGTATTATGTGTGCGTATTGCGACAGAACGATTTTGCGATGGTTCATGTTTCACACATGTCTTATGCTGCAACTAAGTCGCTGTCCATTTTCTACGGGCTTTTCCATTGATTGCCGTAGCTGCGCGTAAATGTTGGCTTTTCGCACCTGCAGAGCTCGTGCGTTCAACACTCACGCCATGAAGTCTAAAGGTACAAGCCACACCTGAAACCCTAAGCTTCATAATGTAGGACCCTGATTAAGAAGCCCTGGCCTATAACCCAAATATATGAGGATTCATAATAACCCAGGGTTTCTTAATCAGGTTCCTACATTAGATAGTCGGACCCTACGTGGCCTAGCCGAGAGTGCTGAAAGGCAGGGTTATGGCCTATAGGGCTACAGGGATCCTGAAGAGTTCCCAAAAGTATAAGTCAGTATAAGGGTTCCCTTACGGGGTTCCTGACGACTCCTTTGACGGTAAGGTTACAGTAGGAGCACTTCCTGCGTCCTACATTCAGAAGAGAAGAGCAATGTCGTGAATCCCTTTATTGCTCTCGGAGCCCAGGAATTCAGAAAAAGCCGAGACCCTGACAGGAATTCCTTCAAACTCTGTAAACGCCCTCAGCTTTCAACAAGGGAGGTTACATTCCCAAGCCTTAAAAGCCTCAAGCACCCAAGCTAAAACCAGGAAATATTGCTCGCCGGAGTGCCTGCTCCGCATGTCTTCCTCCCGGCGGAGCCTTCGCTATTGGAAGCTTGCCTTATACAGTAGGGCTTAGGACCTTATCTTAACCCATTATATCTTTCACCATGTTGGATTTAGGGTTTACGGTCTTGGATCAGCTGGGTTATAGGCTTTGGGACTCGGTTCTGGTGTTGACTAGGGTTTGTGTGCTTGAATAGCCAGCTATAAACACTTTGTGGCTTCATGACTGTGTGTAGTCTACGAATGGAAAAGAGCATGGTCGGAGACATTGCAACAAATCGCAAATCCTAAGCCAGTCACAAACGACAACCCCTAACCCCTACAACCTAACTACGCCTAAGCCCTTACTAGCTCTTGCCATGCGGCAGTTTCCGAATCCATGGCATCCTATAGGGTCCTCATTACCGATACCCAAAAAGATGGTGTGTCAATCTGAAGAACCCAGAGCTTTTTCCTGTCGAGTCGAGTCATGGGGTGCTTGTGGCAACTCAATGTAACTTTGTTATAGGTTTAGGGTTTAGGGTTATACCAAATAAGTGATGCAACAAGTGGCACGCTTTCTTGGTTCTTTAAATGACGACTTGACACCAAGTTCTTGAGCACGACCCCTGTACTGGTTGTGATCGCAGGTCTGTATGTCCGGCTTGGGCGCTAGGATTAGGTTTGGGTTTGTTTCTGTCGGTTTTAGCTTTGTGGTTCGCTCTTCCTGTAGAATCCTCCCATGACTTCAAAACACTGTCGCTGAGGCCCAGCATAGTAAGCATATCCTTCGACAATAGCAAGAAGCCAGGGTGTTTGTTGATTGTGTAGATAAAGCACTGAAGATCATGGAGCCTTCTTGTATGCAGCCTCAGAAAGTCGCTTGCGGTAGCCGCTCATGCTCTGCCCTCAAGCTGTTGGGCCTTCGGCAAATTTGGGCTTGGTGCAGCTATCCCCTTTCCCAAACCCTTTCGATTCCAAAAAATCTCCGTGACATCCGCATCATAGCACCTGCTGTCGCAGCTTGAGTCCGTTTTGCACAGCCCTAGAAGAGTAATCGAACCAAGAGAGCATGTGCTCTTGTTCAGAATATGCCCCCGCCTAGCAGTGCTACCCCCGATACTAGACCCCGACCGTTAAATCCCCGATCCTCGCGATGCCTCCATGGCTGAGGCAAAATCCGCTCAGTCCTCTCTTTCCTCGAAATCGCAAAGACACTCGGAACACTATTGTAAGGTTTCTTCCAATGGTGTAGGGCAATGGGTGTCAGGGGATTCAGCTGCTGCAACGACGCCTGGAACACTGCAGGTTGTGTTCGATAGTCGTATGGAGAGAAGAGGGTTCTGCCTACGACGCCATGTGCACCTGCTACCAGATACGTTGTGCATCTGATCTGCCACCCTCCACCCACCCAGGACAAGGAGTCTGCGCACATGGCCCCGAACTTGTTTCGGAACCTCGGCACGTGCCTTACATGTATATGTCCCGGGCTTTAAAGGTGCGAGGGGCAGACAGATCGGAACTCTACATGCACATGGACCTCAAACCCGGCAACTTGTTCCGGCCGCATCGCGTCTACTTCGACACCGCCAATGAAAATGTCCCAAACCCAGGCCTCACCTTTGAATAACACGATCAAAAAGAGTGCCGTAAAGCCCTGACCAGCATCCATCGAACAACAAGTTACTCCCAGCGGCTATGGCGGCCTTGGCCCTTGCCATGATTTGAAATGTGCTTGCCTGACGACTGGTCTCTCTTCCCATCCTTGCTTTTTGACTTCTATGATACTAGCTCGGTACCAAGACCTCTCGCTGCTGTCCCTATCCCATTCCTACAGAACTGTCTGCCCCTTGGCAGTTGCCCATGAACACATCACGGGCACCGTCCGTTTTCGCTCTTACAACGCAGGTCGCCGGCGAAGCCGGGTCTGCTCTCTCCCCATAGGCCCCTAAGTAAGTCCTTCTTGTGGCTCATATTTAGAATNNAAGGTAATCCCAAAAAAGGAACTATGTAGGGGCCAATGGGTCCCCGTTAATGTTGTAGCCGCTGCTCAGGTCAAGAAATCCGAGGCCGAAGAGCCGGTGTGCATGAAAGGTGAGTAATTAAGAACACCCATGCTCTGAACTGACCCATAGAATAGGATCTCTAAACCCTAAGCCCTTTAAAGTCGTCAGAAAGGTACTGATACTCACGTGGTATGAATCTATGAATCAGGCTCCCACAGTAGAGGTGTCCAGGTTGCACGTCATCA
Source organism: Symbiodinium necroappetens (assembly GCA_905231915.1). Taxonomy (NCBI): domain Eukaryota; class Dinophyceae; order Suessiales; family Symbiodiniaceae; genus Symbiodinium; species Symbiodinium necroappetens. The sequence goes on from CAJNJA010034942.1 coordinate 27,643, forward strand.
GGCTGATGATTTCATGCACAAGGTAAAGATCCTTGCAGCCAGGCTATGGAAGCCGAAGCTGTAGATGGTCCTAGGTTTGTAGTTTTCGGGTTTGCAATCTTGAGAAGATAGGTCTTTAGCTTGGGGTATAAAGTTTAGGGCTCAGGGTCCTGTNNCTGCTGAGCGAGGCATCTTCGTTCCTCTGCAGACGGAGAGTATCAATCCGACAAGAGTCAGCATCACAGGAGAAAGCGGCTTTGCTTTGCCTTTTTACCGGATAGCATTCGCGACCCTGGCCATCAACACCTGACGTAATGCGGACTTGAAGCCAGCACATTCTACCAAAGCTGGGGAGTAGTCCCAGAGCAATTGGGGGTACTCGCCATGGCTCAGAGGGTAAGTATTATTTCCAGACTTCTGGTGAGGAAGCAGCAATGATCCTCAGCCCTGAAGCCCTTCTAAAAAACCTAACTTCAAAAGAAGGGACATTGCTTTCACGACAATGGCACATTTCCTGCGCCGGAAATTCTTAT
>CAJNJA010034953.1:0-29377 GCA_905231915.1 Symbiodinium necroappetens
ATGCCCTTCACCCAGCCAAGCTTCTGAAAGACATGGAAATTCGATATTAAACTATATGTCACGGTCGGTCCAAAACTTTTTGGCTTTTGGTCTATGCAATGAACCACTTAGCCATATACTATTTAGCTAGGCATTTAGTATTGCAAATATAAAACCGTGGTTAAATAGACCCTAAAGGTATCGGGCACATATATATGTGTTTTCCGGAACGGCTGGGGTTTTCGGGGAGCGTAACACACGGCTCGCATCTGAAGATGCGGTTAGCGTCGTCCTCGCAGCGCAAAGATCCTCTCGCGGAGGTCTGAAGAAAGCATGTGTGCATGCGTGCTTGCCATGCATGCATGCCATGCGTGCATGCGTGCGCGCCGGCATGCATACATGGATGGATGGATGGATGGATGGCTGGATGGATGGATGGATGGATGGATGGATGGGTGGATATATGTATTCATGTATGCATGCATGATTTGTTAATGTATATATATACACACGAAACGGGGTGTTCGTTAAACAGATTATGAAGACGTGTTTTGAAGTTCTGTATGCTTTCATGCAGTTCACAGCCAATCAAACTGTTTGGTTAACTATGAACCTAGTGACCAGTATCACAAACAACGGGGTTCAACAGGCATAAATCCGTCCCCGTAATATCAAGAACCCTGTGCTGAACGTGATTTTTGGGCACAGCATTCATGACGTGAGGGTGGTTCGGCCGATTGAGCGTGTTGCAGACCGCAGACCCGCAGTTTTACATTGTTGTATCTGCTGCAGCCTGCAGTCCTTTGCGGTCCTACGTTCCTGTGGCTTCTTGCATCATGCCGTTCCCCTGTATTCCCACCTCCTGGTGGCTCCTACAACCCATAATTCCCTTGCAGTCCCTTGCTTTTCGTATCAGTACCAGAAGTACAGTATCAGCCTTACATCTACCACGATTTGAGTCATTATCTCCTATTCTTATTCCTATGACTGTTGCTATTGCTGCCACGACTTGCGACTTACGAATACGACTGTGCTTCTTACGAGTATGACTGTGCTGTTGCTTTGGGATTGCTATTTGGCTGCACTCTGAAATTCCCCCTGGCCACGGAAAAGCCTTTCCAAACCCCTCGTCCGAGTATTTTCGAGTATTGTGCTGTTGCAAGTGGAAGAGGCCTCTGCCTCTCTCTCTCTCTCTCNNCTCTCCCTCCCTCTCTGTCTCTCTTTAAGCCGGGAGAGCTTGGGCTTACGAGGAACAACCTGCAGCAGTGCCTCGAAAACCTTGACAAGCTGAAGGATGCCGGGGAAGTAATGCACTGGTTTTGATAGCTGTGCCCTGATGCGGTTGACTAGTTCCTGGACTAGTTTTCTGTTCGCGGCTTGTGCTGGAGGTTCGAGGTTGTTCGGCTTTCTATGCCGACCGTCGGAAGCAGCAACATAAGCGACGGGTTCGTCCTTACCTTGGATCGCATCGTTGAGGGAATCAGTGTAGAGTGTTGCAGACCTCATGTGCTAAGCATCTGGGTTCGTTATCTTATGAACAGTAGCACTGTTTCCAATTTCGGGGATGGAGAGTCTCGTGAAGCTGGGTATCCTCAAGGAGACGGTGGAGGATGCCTTTGATGAGTACTTCCCTAGCGAAGGCCCGGACAAGGCGGAGCGGCGGAGTGTGCATGCCAGGGGTGTGCGTGAGAGGCAGACCTGAAGAAGTGCGGTAACAGGTAACAGTTCACTCCAGCAATTCCAGTGCCAGTGGTTGCTGGAATGCAGGGCACAGACAAGCATCAGCTCAAGAGTTTGTAGCCAGATGGAAGAGTAGCCAATGGAACTCGAGCGCAAAAGGCATTCCTCCGTCACCAGCATGCGAATGTGTTCAATCAACGATGCCGCCTTTCTACCATCACAACTTCGTGCATCTGGAGTCGTGATGCTAGACATGCTAGCTGCAGGACAAGCACGAGATGTTCCGACACTGTATTGCAGCACTCGCTGCATCGAAGGCCGTCGACACCGTCTCAGTGCGACTTTGCGTACCGGCGAAGTGCAGAGGCCGATCTGGAGGCACTACATTCCAGCCAGTGCAAGGACGGCTCCGAGCTCGGCTCCCGCTCGACTTGCAGCCTTCCTCTGCAGGTTGTCTTCGTTTGGAGAGCATCCGCCAACGTTGTCACCTTGTCTTCGTTTGGTCTCTGAGCTCTGTCTTGCAACGTAACATCAAGTGTCGCGCAGAGCTCTACTCCGTGCGATGGCAAAACAGTACAGTCGCACCTGTAGCTCAATAGTTTTGCAATCTTCCGTCTTCTTCTCTGCCTTAAGCCTTTCTTGTCTGGGGTGTTATTCCATCTTATTCGCGGTGTCAAAAGGATCGTGGAACCGTTGCACATATGTTTGAGCCTAGATGATGCAGTCTTGAGGAAAGCACGGCCCTCCGAGTTCCCTCCTCTTTTATTTGCCAGCTCAGCTGCAACACACTCAAGTGGCTGCCAAATGCCAGACCATATATACAATGGTAAAGCCATGGTTGCCCTCCAGCCTTTGGAATCAAGGAGTGATCACGTTCAAGGACAGAAATCACAGGAGAGGAACCAACGTTTGGATGACATCAACGGAGAAAACAGTGGCTGCCGACTGCCTCAGCCCCGCTATGTGGGCAAAGCCCAAGTAAGTCAGAGCAGCCGTTCTCATCAGGTCTGAACATCCTGAAAATCCACTTGCGACCCATGCTGGAGCCCCTTGACAAGCTCGACTACAACATTTCGGAGGTGCGAAGAGGTCGAGCGGGGCCGTGACCAACGCTGCAGTGAAGCTGTTCAGGCCCAATACGCAGATTTCCAGGTCAACGATCCCTTTGCGAAGGCTCGCCCGAGCCGGTCACTTCGGTCACCTTCTGCGCTTGGTTTCCAGGCTTTCAACGCCCAAGCAGACGTTATTCATCAGCACATCAAGGCGCAGACCTTGAGATCATGTCACCATTGTCGTCTTGTCTTGCCCGGCAAGTGCCGAACTTTTTGCTCAAGTTCTGCTCGCAGGCGGTTCTGAACTCCTCGTCCGCGGAGGAAATCATGCAGCGACTGAGACTGGCTTGGCAAAGTCGCTTGAACCTGATTGCAAAAGCCTGTTATGTACCAGGCAAATGGCTGAGCAGACATGTCGCAGGATCGAGAAGGTGACGGCGCATTGTATCCAGTGGAGTCATGTGGAGTCGATGTCTTCGATGCTTGGAGCTTGAACCCACTCACTTTCGCTATGCTTTCAGCAGCTCGGGAATGTGTGTTGCCATCTTTTCTAACTTTTCGGTCTGCCGCAACCTGACACGGGTTTGCAGCAAGTGGGAATGGCGGGGGCGGCGGGGGGGGAGACCTCAACAAAGACCGACAGGCCTACTGAGCGATCCCTCGGGCGGTAGGAGCCCTGCACCCGTCGTCTCTCTTACCTTTGTTCTGCGACTACGCTCCCTCACAACCGTTAACTGCTGAGCGTCAGTGGATTTCTGGACTGCCCTGTAGGGCTCCTTCGTCTTGTGCAAAACGTGGTTGACACAGGGGGCAGAGGCCACTAAACCATAGCGAAACAATGGTCGAATTTAGGCTGTTTTCCGGACATCATGCTGCATCATGTTTCAGTTGGCATAAGCTTCTGTGCACATTATATGCCTGAGCTCTAAGGCTTCTAAAGCCTCAAACTTGCCATAGGCTTCTGCCGCGGACAGCATCGCAACATATCGCAACAGTCCTGGTTTGAAGCCACATCCGCTGCACGACACAAGGGTTCCCAACTGAACACAAGCTCCACTCATGCTTTCTTTACAGCGGAAGGCTGTCATGGGAACCAACAAAATCTTACGGAGGTCGGCACGTTCAGAGCAGCACCACAAGACCTGATCGACGCTTCGACAGCTTGGTTACAATCCCGGCAATACCAGTTGTGCGCCCAAGGCCTCTGTGACAAGGGTCCGTATGCATGCCGCCGCACAATTTTGGCGATCTGTCGTAGTCTGTCACACAAGGCGTTCGACTACTGCAAGCGCTCTGCCAACCTGGGGTCCCTACGACTAGAAAGCAACCATGGCGCCAAGACTGATGCACCTCAAGTTTCCGCCAAGATTTCTTCAAACATTCGCGCCGAGCGAAAAGGCACCCCCAGCATTTGATTGACTCAAAAGCGGAATCTCAAACGCAACTTGCTTGGGTGTGAACGGGCTTGCCTCTTTTCAATGCCTGCACGGCTTGTGAGGGCCAGTTCCCAGCCGGTGCTGCCTGCAGGGCCGTAAGGAAGCGCTTACATCCACAAGGCCCATTGCCGAAAACGGCAGTGGTGCATCTTCCTGGGCTTTTTGGTAGCAGGCCCTTTCGAAGTTGGCAGCTTCCCGCTGCAACATCCTTCAGTCCACATCAAACACCTTCACCATCCCGCGATGAGTTCGTCAACTTCGGTTGCCCGACACGACACACGAACTGATTGTCAGTGGTTCAGGCTGCCCTTTCGAAGCACTTCAGCTTGTTCGGCGCTTTGCAGTTTGAAAGTGATGCCAGAGGCCCAGGAGTTCGAGGGGATGCCCTAGGACTTTCTCAGACGTTAGTGTCCTTCAGTTCGGTGGACTGCGAATCCGAGGTCAGAGCGATCTGTTCTTTCTTTACAAGTGTCAGCGAGCAGGTACAGCTAAGTCGGCTCAGCAGAACGTCGCGCAGAGCAACCGAGGGAACTCTATTTGTGAGCGAAGCTCGTGACGCAGGCTTTGAGGCACAAGTTCGCGAGGCTTTTCGAAATGTCCAGCTTGCTTTGGTCTGAGATGGCTTGCTCTTTTGCCGCTTGGAGCGCCGACCATGCTTGCAACGCTCATGTGCGACTTCAGGCTGAACTTGGAGAGCTTGGACGAGCTTCGTGAGCTGTGCAGTGAGTTAAGGTGCGCTGCCGGTGTCGAGTGCGACATGCGCAAAAGCTTCGAAACGTTTCCGTGCCGACAGCGTCAAAGTGATTGCAACGCTGGGTCAGGACCTGGCGGCTTACACCCGACGAGATGCAGAAACTGCTGCAATCACGGTCCGACTTCGAAGCCACGGAGGTGAATGTGAAGCACTGAATCCTGTTTTGCAACTCGTGAAGCCGCCAGGATCAGATCAACTACCTGCTGCCGAAGTGAGCTGCCGCGTCTGCCACATTCTCATGGGAAGGTCAAAAAGCTGTGCACCAGTGAAAGTTCAAGGTCTCGGTCGAATGCTTTAGTCTTGTGAGTTCGGATGAAGCAAGTGGGCAGTCACGGCAGTCAGTATGGGCGAAGAGAGTCTGGCCCGAGTGTTTCTGATCAGGACTGGGCCGAGCAGGAAGCAGGTAGTGGCAGTTTGGCAAAGAAAGAAGCAACTTGTATGCATCACAAACCACAATCGAACACAGGGTGCAGGCAGCCCCAAGTCTTCAACTTGGCGGCATAGTGCTAAGAAAGTGTTACTGAGCTGCCAGCCGCCCGAGGGTGCGAAAAAAGGCTTCAGCTTCCAAGTCCACAGTCTTCGCTGGTTAAACAGCGAGGAGAGTTTCTGAATGGAAGCCTTGTACTTTTTGTCGATCTTAGTCTGCTTATCGTGTTCTCAGCTCCCAGGCCTGGACCCTTCCGGTCCTCCCGTCCTGCGAGCTTCCGTTGCAGGGGTGCCGATTGAAAAAAACGCGGGTAATCCAAAGGCTGCCGAGTTACAGTTAAGCCACGGAATAGGTTCTTGAATGGCAGACTGCAAGCCAAAAAGGAGAAATTCCCGAGAAACCCTGAGGCCTCGCGGCAAATCTTTAGTAAACGGAGATGTTGGCAGGCAGCATGCATTTTGACGGCCGAGGCTCCGACCCTGTCTGCCAAGGATGCTGGGCGCGTCTGTGCACCGCAGCGGTTGCAAGCTTCGGCACGGGCCGTCCGCAACCTCTTCCTCTGCGTGTGCAGCAAGGACGATGCTGCAGACGACGAACCCCTTCGTCCGAGCGTGGAACAGAGACGCTTTGATGCCCTGAGCAGGCCCGAAGCCCGGCACTTAGCCGGTCGCACAGCCGCTCGCACTTTTGCGCAATCACGTCGCCTCGTCGTTGCCGTTGCGGCGTTGCGGCCCGCAAGTCTTGCTTTTTTTCGTTTGTGGAGACGGTCACCTGAAGCGCTACCACTTTCATACGCCCTTGGGCAGCAGGTTTGTCTGCCCCACCGTTGATCTGTACAGGCTGCTCCTTGACGACGCTGCAGCACTTGAATGCGCCTCTGGCGCATGCCTCAACTGGCGACACACCCTCAACTTGCGCCTGCACCGATGAATCCGCCGCCATGTGCGCAGCTCAACCCAGCATGGGCTGCGGTGAGCGTCTCGATGGCAACCGCCCGTTAAACCGTGTCGGCGCTCGTAGCTGCGGGCCACGTGCACTTCCCGCGAGGGGAACTGCACGAGGTCGACGACCCTGGCCTTATGGCGTGTGGCAATGAGCTGAGGCGTGCGCCCTCGGGCTCGGCTCCTGCCATCCCCACCCCCCAGCTCTGGAGGGGGCTGGGAAATAGTCCCGACTACAACCGAACCGGAAACCCGATGACACAACCAGAGGCCCGAAACTACAACCAAAAACTGGACGCTACTACAACTGAGTGGCTTTTGCACAAACACGGTCCCTACTACAACTAGAGCATCTATTAATTGAAATTAATTGTTTAGTTTAGAGTTCTGTGAACATTATTCCGTTGTTAAGAGATCTGTTAGGGATTTGTCAAAGCTTCATACAGGGGCTTTTCAGGTATTCTTACAAGTTCTACAGGGGTTTTAAGACATTATTCTGACAAGTTTTACGAAGGTCTTCTCAGGTATTCTTGCACGCTTTACAGGGTCTTTTCAGGTAATTTTTCAAGTTTTACGAGGTCCTTTGGAAGACGATGACGATGGCGATGGTGATGAGGAGGAGGATGACGATGATGACGAAGGCGATGGCCGGACGGCGAGAGCCGTCGAGACCCACCGTGGCATAGCTTCCAACTTCGGCCAGACAAGGGGCTTCGCCCGGAGGTAAGCCCCCCACCGCCCGGCATTTCCGAGCGGAGCCGCGGCCTGGCGTGTGCGCCTCCCATCAACCATGCACTCCGCACCCTGCCCTCGTCCGAGTCACAAGGCTATGCCGAAGCAAATGATGAAGCCGTCCGGGAAACATTGCAGTGCTGCGGACTTGGCCTGCAATCCGCGGAGCACACTGCCCCGGCAGCCTATTGGGCGGTGTGGGCGCCCGTGCCTCGAGGCCTTATACAGGGCGGAGCAAGCTGAGATGCCCCCTGTTTTTGTGCATCCACACGGGAGCTATTCTGCAAGAGGCGGGCTGGCGGCCCGTCTGGCGATGAGGCCAGTGTGTGCGGGCACGCTAGCGCGGCGAGCCTGTGATCGCCGAAGCGGTCTACTGCCCTGCCGCCCTGGGTGGCCCGGATGTTTACTACGCCTGGGACCGCAAGAGCGCTTGGGAACTATAAGTGGCATGTCAGAAAGCGGCACGTCAGGTCGTCTGCCGGAGGCGGGCATGCCCCTTCCAAGAGTGCGCGCCACGTGCGAGTATGCCCGGGAAGCGATTTGGTGGGAAGGGCATGGAAGGGTACGTCATTCCGATGTTGGAGCGCAGGACTTCGGACCGTCTCAGGCTCGTCGTGCACGTTGAGCAACGAGGGAGCGCAATGCTGCGAAGCCACGTTGGTGTCCCCACTCACATGTTCTTAAGCACCGGCAGCCAGCGGGTTGGTTGGGCCAGGCGTTGGTGGAGCATGGTGGAGCATGCTTTCGGTTGCGGTGCAACAGGCGCTCACCACAGTACAGCTCTGGGTGGCGTTTGGCTGCAGCGGTTGCAACCACAGGCCGGCGAAGGCCCGCCGCTCGACCGGCGGAAAACAGGTGCTTCAAAAAGGCTCAGCTTTCTATGCCCCAGCATCGCCGCGAGTCCACTAACATGACGGTTGGAGCACTTCTCGTACGGGCTCTGATAGCCAGCCGTATATTTTGCGGGCTTCAGCACAAACTCCGTAGAATATTTCCTTCCATCTTCCGCAACTCGGAGGCTTTGAAGAAAAAGAAGTACGGAATAACCGCTGAGCAGGTTGTATGGCCACCTGTGCAACGCAATGATGGGTCGTAGACACGTGTTCGTCGTCAACATCCGGAAGAAGGCGACGTGTGTCGGCGGCAGAGACGGATCCCATTCCTGAGGGTTACGCTATGTTACGGTCCGCCTCACAAGGAGTTCGGCTCTTCATCGTCGGGCCCTTCCGCGGTAACATGCCCGTTCTCGTGACGGAACCATCCTCTCTTTCACATGCCGTGCTACCCTAGAAACCTAACAGCTTCGGGTCAGTCACCGCACTCCAAGCATAGTGAAGCATCTTCTTAGTTGCGGCGGTGCTGATACAATGAGCAATGTCGCGGCACGACAGATACGATCAACTTTTTTCATCATCAGAGTAGCATGACATCGCATGGAAAGCTAGCTGCTTAAGGTCATGGTGCGCCACACCTCCTGCGAGGCGCCTCCTGAATCAGATTCCTTCTCAGAAGCGAAGCTTCCTGAGGCTAAGTTGTTGTTGGCCTTCTTGCCGTCGATGCCATGGTAGGGGAACTTTTTCTCTTTTTGTTTTTGCCCGACGAGAGGGCCGCTTACAAAGGTCGACAATCTCTGTAATCTGTGGCTGGAGCTCGTTGACCAGTTGCTTGAACTTTTCGTGGATGTTGTGCATGGAACTCCGGGCAACGGCTGGAAGACAGTCGAGTCTTCTCATCTGCCGCGACGCCACGCTTCACACCCCCAGTTGCCATGGTTGGCCCCCGCCACCGCAGATGTGGAGCCCCTGCCTTGCCAGGATGGCCGCCGGCAGAGCTCCTTGCCCATCAAATGCAATTTGCGGCTCTACATGCCCTCGCTGCGTGCGATCGCGTGCCAGGCTCAGCTCTCGTTTTTGGGAACTTGTGTCTTTGTTGTGCACCGCCAGTCCTGTCGTCAGGGTTCGCCCAGACCTTGCTCCAGCATGCTCACTGGAACATCCCTAGCAGAGGATCGAAAATCAGCGGCAGCCTTTTCCGCCATGCCCGAAGCGCGGTGCCCCTATCGGCCGCACTGTAGATTTGCATGGCCCCCGACGCAAGCAGCATTTATTGAGTCTTGCTGTGACAGCGGCTGTGGCTACACAGAGTCTGCCGGACGATGGCCGGCGACGGCTCTTGCCGCCGCTCCGCACACGAGCCGTGCCAACTCCTGCGTCCGGTGAGTGCGCCGACGAACGTGTCGCCGCCTGCCTGCCTGCCTGCCTGCCTGCCTGCGTGCGTGCGTGCCTGCCTGCCTGCCTGCCTGCCTGCCTGCCTGCCTGCCTGCCTGCCTGCCTGCCTGCCTGCGTGCGTGTGTATGTGGGAATCATCTGAACATAATGATTATGTCGCTTACTTTTACTCCAGTTGCGTGGGCCAACTAGTCACACTGCGATGTGGATGTGGACGCAGAGACGTAGGTGCATATGTGTGTCCCTCTGCACGAACGCACATTGCAGGACGACTCGGTTTTTCTGTATGTGCCCAAAGGTCGGTGACTCAGGCTCAGTTGTCCGAAGTCTCAAAACCGGAATACTCGAGTAAGACGAATATGCAAAGAAATCTGCCTCTTCTCTGCATCTGCACGTTGATCTCCGATGGCTTGCAGGTGCCTCGCAACATGCTCATGCTTCCAGCTTAAGTATGGAGCTGATGCTCAGCCTGAGGTGCGTTTGCCGGGTCTCAGTGCGAGACCGAAGAGGCGCCACCTGACTTGATGTGCTCTGGCAAAATCCGCCATCTGAGCGGAGGACAGCCAAGAGGACCCTTGCCTGCATGTGGAGGCCCTGCCCTAGTTTAAACAGGCCAAGCGAAATCAAACGAAGCTGTGGCAGGTGCACACCCGCAGCCTGATGGATAACAGCACCATTGCCGTGATAGGCCTGATTCTATCTTGCAGAGGGCATGACATGTAAACTCCCAACTCCCGCGGCCCTCCTCAGACAATGGCGGTCTGCGCCTCGCTTGTGACGGCCGCCACTTTGTCCGTCCGGTTGGTACATGGATTGATACCAAGTTCTGTTAGGATGACGACAGAGACAGGCCCAGATAAATCAAGAAAGGCCAGCTGCCGACAGCTTCGGCACGTCTAAACATGGACAAGGGCCGCAGATTAAGCTGTTGTGCTTGCAGATTGCAATCTCCGGCCGAGATCCGATGTCTTGGTCCGAAGTTCGAAGACTGCAAGTCCCAGTCTGGAGTGCGTCGCCAGAAGCGTTAAAGGCAAGTTTGGCCTCATGGAGACCACCCTGACCTATGCCTGACGAACCGCCTGCACCCACGATTAATCAAGGCCCCGCGATTGACAAATTCGCACCCCACCTTCGCCTGTTACAGGTCGGGCATCCATTCCTATGTCCGACTGGTCAGCGTCGAAGAAGCTCAAAGAATTATGCGTACCATGCCTCAGAGTAGATCGACGCATGCTCAGCGACAGCCTAGTGTTGGAATTCTCAGGTAGAACTCGAGCTGCCAAAGGACCAGAGGAAGGATGTAGAGGATCTCCTAATTTGACCAGTCCAGTGTCATTCCGTGACATGCCTGCCTGAGCCTTGTGGTGCTTCCAGGAAGACGGGAAGGAACGTCCTCCGTCCCGTGTGCGCCTGCAGCTCGCGTATGATGCCTTCGATGTGCTTGAGGTGTGAGTCTTAATGCGCCACTTGGGTTTTTGTTTAGAGGGCTTCGAGCATGTACGGCGCATTCCCCTGGTTCTCGAGATTTGCATGAGACAGTGTAGCTGTGCTTTGTAAGTTGCGGCCAGCAGCCTTTGTCGAAAGTCCGGCTGTGACTGCAACTGTTCAAAAACCGAGCGTACCGCGAAATACGAGAACAGCGGCAGTGCCAAAGCTGTGATGCCTCTAGACTTGTGAGGGATCCCCAGAACCCCGCACGCACGCGCACACGCGGCCGCTGAGAGCTCAATGCGCGGAGCTTCGGCTCAGGATCCCGCCAGCAGCACCGGTGCCGATGAGCAGCTCGATGACGTCACGCCTGAGGCGTCCTGTCAATTGCTCCTTGACCGGGTGCTTAGCTTCCGATGCTTGAGCACGTCTCGGAGGCCCGGGCACGGCGGCAAAGGCAGAGACAACAAATTTTGCACTTCGTGCTGCCCTCATCTCGAGTTTTGCTTTGACAGGTTCGGAAGCAACGTGCCGGCCGAGGTATGGGGAACCGTGGATCAATGTTAGTGTAGCTGCCGTGAAGAGACGTGACAGGTGCGTCTGCCCGACGTTCAGCGCTTGAGTGAGCATCAGCTGCAGGCGAGATGCTCTGAGCCCTGAGATGCCCTGAGACCTGCAGAGACCAGAGACCTGCAGCGTGAGTGGAGAGCAGGCTGCTCTTCGAGGTCGAGGTTTGCCCTGGCTTGGCGAAGGAGCCTTTGCTGAGCTTCAGGGGACCATCGGATGTCAGCGCTTTGCGAAGGACGTGAAGCTCTGGAGAAACGCCTGCAGAAGCGAGACACTCAAGTCAACTCGCTTCGCAGCCCAAGCGAGTCCGAACGGGGGGCGCCTGGTGAAGGTCCATCGCGGCCGAGAAAGCCGTTTACGACTCTGGAAGTTGGTGGAGCACCGCTGCGCTCCCGGCGTCGGCCAATGATCATCTGCTGGTGTCATCAATTCCTGCGAGGTTGAGAATTTCCTCGGCACAGACCGCAAGGCAGACTAACAGTGCCGAAAAGCGGGCCTCGGATTCGTCCAAGACAGTGCTGCACAAAACTTGGAGTGGTTTGGAGGCACAGCTCGAGGGAGCCATGGGGGCTGCCGCGACTGCGGCAGAGACTTTGTCAGGACAAACGTTTTCTACTGTGCACGTGGGCTCCTGTGTTGCCTAGAAGCCGCAGATCATGTTGTAGTTGTTGCCGTGAGACGCTGAGAAGGCTCAGAATTCTAAGGTCCCGAACCACCTGTGTTGTAGGAGACTTCTTTGCCGCAGTGGGTGCGGGCATCATGTCTGGAGCTGGGGAGATTGCGGGATTCGACGAGTTGATGAAGGGCGACTTTGCCGGTGCGATGGAGAAGCGCAAAGACGTTTGGGAGGCAGTCGATCAGCGCTGCAATGTGGTAACATAATCCTGTTATCAGAGCTGATTGTCCACTCTTCCAGACAAGAACAGAAGGATAAAGAAAGGTGAAGTTCCCACATGGAGGTATGCACAAGATCAGTGACAGGAGGCTTCTTGCTGGATGACCGGTTGCAACAAACAAGTGACGGGAGGTTTCCACACTGGAAATCTGACAGATTCTCGGATGTGGATCTGAGCGAAGGCAGCAAGCTCTGAAGAAGGCCGTGCGGCCTTGAGGCAGAAGGCCCTTGCCGCTGCATGTGATGCGAGCGAGTCCTCGGCTCGCCTCTTTTTTTTTCAGCCGTTTTGAGAGTCAGGCGGACGTGGCTGTGAAGCGGGCGAAGCAGCAGGCCGAGATGGTTCGAGGGTCCTAGGACTGCCTTGATGTCGGCTCCCGCGCAGGCCATGATCCGATTGGCGCAGGGGATGGAGCTCATGTTTGGAACTCTGCAGCATTTCCGTCCGGGCAACCTGCTTGCTAGTCTCTGCCAGTCTCAGGTCGGTCCGCAAGGGAGCTTGGAGGATGCTCGAACAGGCTGTGATGGATGAAGGCCTTCGGCACTGCCCACGGCGCGTGGTGTCCAGAGCAGCAGTGTGTCTCTCTGAAGGGGCCGCTGGTAGCACGTCTTTTGCCGACTACGAGCAGCCAGCCTCTCAGCAGATGCAAGAAGAAGGCGCGAGGGTAGTGGGAGTGTCTTCCTTGCGCTTGACGAAGAGGTTGGCCTATCTCGAAGCGGGCAGCACCAACACCGAGTGCTGGGTCGTGAACTCATGAAACCGTTTTGTCATTTCCAGCGAAGACTTCGGCTGTGGAGGTCTGGCGCCTCCTCGCCGGCAAGCGAATCGTCGTCGCCTTCCGTGGCACCTGTGACTTTGGGGATGTTCTCACCGACATTGCGGCCCTGAGCTCAGAGCGGCCGAAGCCCAAACTGCTATCTGCTCACTGGCGAAGTCCGAGAGGCCATACCTCGAGAGATCGGAGACCTGGGCAAGGCTGGCATGATGCCTGCATTTTGATGATAAGCTGGGCCCCGCGGTGATGTCTGAATGCTTCTGGCCGCAAGGTGCATGAAGGCTTCTCTCGCGCCTATGACTCCGACGCCAGCTTAGTTACAGTAAGCCGTGTTGTAAATTTAACATCTTGCCGAGGCCTCGGGTCAGGATGCAAGTTCTTAGGAAGGAGCTTACCCACTAGCCTTCATCTTCATGGGAAGGTACTATGTCCAGGTTCTGTGCTCCTCCGACCCATCGCTACATGGATCAGCCACTCAGGTACGGGAGGCTCTACACGCAGTCTTAGCCAGGGGATGTCTCGGAGATGGCGAAGGATGGGAGGTGAAGCGCTGTGTGTTCTCGCACTTTGCTGTTCCTCAATGTTCTGCACCAACATCCAGCAGCGAACATGTGCACGTGCCTGTTGCCTTGCAGGTGATTTTCACGGGGCATTCACTTGGCAACCCGGTGGCAGCCCGGTGGCTCTGCCTTTCTAGGCCCCCGACGGGTCTTGGGCTCTGAGGCGGCGCCTTGGCCACCTTGGCTGCCCTCGACGTGTCACGCACCATCCGCCCGGGACCAAGGGGGGGCGCTCTTCCGGTCCGGCAAAAGGGCCAAAAAGGGAAAAACGGCCATAATGAAAATGCTCCACCTGAGCTCAGGCGGATTGCCCGCTGACTTCGGCAGCGCAGGTGAAGTCGGGAAGATTCTGCCCACTCCTCTAAGGCTCCCAGATTCCGAAGTCCGTCCAAAGCTGTGGTAACATGGGAACATGGAATATCCGGTCCTTGTCAGGGGCGCTGAGATCATCGCGTGCACGCCGGGGGCTTAGCGGCGACAATATGTTTCTCTGCCGGCCGAGCATTTCGCCTGAGATTTGGAGCACCGCGAGTTGGCAGCGCTCGTGTGGCGGCTGCTTACGATGAATCCGTGGATCTCTCGGGCGCTTGGCGCGTCCGTGTGGAATCCTTCGACATTTCCAAGTGCAAAGGTGCCAAGATCCTGGCGCATCTTCAGTACATCCGACGTGGTGCCGAACGTACCGCCTACAAGTCTTTGGGGTGCGCATCTTGACTTCTCTGCGCAATCCTGCCCCCCCCCGGATAGTTCCTGGTCCCAGCCTGCAGGCTTCCGCCATGCCGGAATCGGTGTGCAGCTGGACCCACAAAAAAGCGAACTTATTGCCTGCGACCGAGGGGAGTGTTCGACAGACGTGTGCCTTGAGCAAAGAGTCTAAAGAGCCGTGAGGTTCGAGGTCGCACGGCCGGGCTGCAGGAGGCCGCTCTCGAAGAGGCGCGAGGAATCGCTCCCCTCCTGCTCGAATTCGCGGCCGAAGCGCCAGGCCGAAGCAGCGAAGTCCGAGACAGAGGAGGAAGGGCGGCAGCCTGCGGCAGCCCAGACTCCGACTGTTCTTATGTTTGATATGCCAGGAGGGCGGCTCCTCCTTGATGCTCTCCTTCCAAAGTGCTTCGTCAGAAGTCGCGCTTATCACATCGGACGTCCCCTTCATTTCCCTGTGCCGGTGAGGTGACATTTGGAGCTCCTTTGATGAGGCAGAGCTGGCCGAGCTCAGGCACAGACTTCGCCCTCCTCAGGTCTCAAAGTCCCAGCCCGAGCATCTCTTGAGCGGCGGCAACTTGCCGGCTTTGCGCAGGCGAGTGATTGGTACTGGAACAACTGCCGTTGGCGAACACATGGAGGTTAAGATGTGAGCTTGCAAAGTGCGGATGGCAGGGCGTTCTTGGCAGGACAACTACTTTGCCCGAATTCAAGAATGCCTCAGTGAGACCGTCAGGCGGCAGGCTAGTTGAGTGCAGGGCTGGCAATGTCGATGTAGCTGGAGGGCCGGTGCTCGCACAGGGGATCGGATTACACCAACACCCGGCTCTTTTAGAGTGTCTGTTGCCAAAGGCAAGCAGATTTTTCAACGGCGTGCTTTTGCATACCACGGCCGCCAGCAGAAACAGAAAAAGTCGATGACGACACGCAGTACTAATTTGCGGTCGGATGTTGCATGAAGCTCGTTTTACACTTTGTCGCCGTGCATCTAAGCCTGCCCTCACTGCAGTCGCAAAGCCGAAGATCCGAACCCACCGTGGCGGAGGACCCGCAGGCCAGGTTGCCCGGGTTGCTTCGTGGAGCCGTGGAGCCATCAGGGAATGCGCAAGGCCCCGAACTGGGGGAACACGGCTTGGGAAGGGACCGGGAATGGAATCGCAGAAGTCCAGTCCGTGTAGGCATGGGCGTAGGCGGCGCAGGCCCAGCTGTCCTGATGCAGGCGCGGAGCGGCGAGCTTCCAGGGGAGTGGGCATGGCAATCGCAGCCTCCAACACCTGCAACCCGACAAAGACTGGTGTTTCAAGTCCAAAAAGGAGTCTGTTCCCTTGGAGACCTCCGTCCTCTCTGAGAGTCTCCGAGGCAGAGACCGAGGCCCAGGCGGCCCAGGCGGCCCAGGCTCCGGCCTGGCGGGGCACTCGGGCGTCGGCATCCGAAGTCATACCAAAAACGCACGAAAAAAGATGGATGCGCTTCCTTCGAGGAGCAGCCTCTCTCTCGAAGACCGGCAGAGATTTGGCCTGGACGGCCACGCGCTCGGCTCAGCCAGGCTCTGCTCGGAAGGGAAGTCTTTGCTGAGGTCAGGAGCTGCCTCCTTCACAGAGGCACAGCTGCGCCGAGAGAACCTGTTGCCTGTCGTCGCCTCTTAGCCCTTCCTGCAAGGATGGAAGCAGCGGAGCTGAATCCTCATCTGCCAACAGCACAGAACTTGGTGATACTTACGGGACCCGGTAGAGTTCAGCCATGTCCTACTCTACTAGCATAGCCAAACGACGTGATGTTGGAGACAATTTGTGTGTCAGCTCGGCATGGCTTCGTGTGCTTGCATTTGAAGGCGGTCTCGAGACATGCGGTTAGTCACCATCCAGATGTCCTGTGGCCGTGCCCCCAGCAAAGACCGATGCAACATCTTCTGTCGGTTCCGCTCCCTGGTTTTAAAGCTCTCTTATCGTGACGTACAAGTGGCCTCCTGGCAGAATGAGTTGCTTCTTCTCGTCAGACTTGCAATGCAGAAGCCGGAATTGAGCGTTCCTTACACATGTAAGAGCACAGCTGTTTCTCAATCGAAGCATACTCCTTGTGGTACTGTGTAGCGGGAGAGAACAAACAAACCGCGCGATTCCCTCCGAACACCAGCCCGTCGCCACTCCGAAGCCGGGGAACTCCTGGATGCATGCATTCTCCTTTAACAGAAGGATGAAGGATGCTTTCAATTCTTTCGGAATCTCAGCATGCACAGTCCGCCCTGCTTCTTCGGTTTTGTGGGGCTTGGTTCCCAGGCACAAAGGTTGCATTCGATGTCAGCCTGAGTCAGCCTCGCGTGCTCCCGCGACCTCGCGAGAGAATGACACCTCAACTGACTGCTCCCTGGACCTTCGAAGCTCATCTTCTTTACGGGGTACTGTAGGGTTCGGACCTGTGCCTCCGAAGTAGCAAGCTACTTCTTTGCGCCGCCGGCTCGACGTACTGTACTGTACTGTTTGGAAAGGAAGCATCTCAAGCTCAATTCCCTTCTGAGAGATGTGCGCCGCACTTCGAAACCATGGCAGGTAAGGCGAATGAAAGCAAGGCCTTTATTCTTTTTTATTCATTTGTACTCGATGCTTTCTCAGGGGAAACGCCGGAATGCCGGGGCCACCGTCCATGGCCAAGACTTTAGCGCAATTGGAGGCGAGATGCAGTGCATGTGTTTGACACTGGCATGGTCTTCGATTGACGTATCCTCTCCAGGCAGTGGGCATGGCCTCCAATCTGTCGCGGCTGGAGGAGCTGCGAGTGGGGGGATAGTTTGCCGGCATAGCCCATGTACCAAAACTCTGACAAAGAGGGTTGACACGCGCCACAGGAGACTGAACGAAAGCTGCAAAAGTTGAGGCTGGGATGACGAAAGAGTCCTTCGCCAGCAGAACCTCGCAGTTGCTACCCTGGAATTTTAGAAGCTTCATGCTTAGAAGCTTCATGCTTATCATGCCAAGCAACATGAGAACTTCAGACCGTCAGCCGTACTTTCACGCTCATCGGAGTTGCGTTGTCAAAATTGTCAAAGCGTTTCACCCTCCTCTTCTTGTTCCGCGTCTGTCATTTTCACACGCAGTCAAGATGAGGAAAATAGAGCCTGGCAGTCCAGGCATGTTTGTGACCCGTACCGGGAAGGCAAGGTCGGGCATGGTTGTGCTCGGGCATGCTCGGGCTCAAGTTTCACATCACAAGGCCTCACTCGCAGACCGTCCGGAGTCGGGATCAGCCATGTTTGCTGGAAGCATACAAGACAGGTTGCGGGCGCGAGAAGATGATAGGATCGGCACATTTCGGCAGCGCTCTGTGCCACTTAACGTGTCCGGCCATCCAGAGACCGTTCGGAATTACTCGTCCAAGTGCCACCATATAGCCGAGCTAAAAGAGAAGGCTCGTCGCATTGAAGCACTTGAGAAGCAGCTTGTCATGTCTGAGGAAGCTCGCAGCCAGTTGACTATGGACATTGATGTCTTAAGTGATAAGCTGGAGCAGGCATCAATCATCAGAACGAGAAACGAGACAATCATCGAGTCTCAGAAGCAAGCGATCCAGCAGCTGCAGCTGGCTCTGCGCAACCAGCAAAAGGCTGTTGAAGCGATTCTCGGAGAGGAGGGCGCACATTTGGCCAACTTGCAGCGCCAAGTTGAGACCAACCAGACGAGCCTGAGGCAAGCACTCCAACAGCGCCCCTCCTCCAGGCCAGGGCAGCCAGGGCAGCCAGGGCAGCTGGCGCAGCCAGCGCAGCGGCCGGCACCGTCAGCGCCGCAATCCTATGGCCTCAGTGTCTTTGGAGGCGAAACGGAGAAGGAGTCCGAGGACTCGGAGGAGACGGAGTCCAGTGCACCCAGTGCCAGCGTGCCCAGGCTGACTGCACCCACTGCAAAGCTGCACACACCCGGGACGACTCCACGAACTGCTGCATCCAGCCCACGAACGGCAAGCCCGGCAGCCAGCCGCTTTATTTAGGAGAGCCCTGCTATCTCTTACGATGACATCAGCTCTGGCTTGTTGGTGGCTGGATCTCTGGCTCCGGCTTCCCAGCCGCAGCCAGACCTCCAGGCCAGTTGCCAGGGGCTGCCGAAGGCACCCTTGCGACGAGAATCGTGGGAGGAGGATCAACTTCTGTGCTCAGGGGCCCGCCCCCGCCGGACCAAAGGAGAAGTGCGCTGCGCTTGCACTTCCCCTCGTTGCGCCACTTTTCGCATGGGTCTCCAACTTTTGCATGTTTGGGCATGGTCCGTGTTCGTGTGACAGGGTGTTTTTGTCGAAAGCTGCGATGACGATCCGATCCTTTTGCAGTTGCGAGTTGGCCGTCCGTTGGCAGCTTGTGGAGCAAGATAGCCTTCGATGCAGAAGAAATGCAGGCATCCACTCGGACAACATCCAGCCTTCTAGGGACAGTCACAACTCACATAACTCACAAGCACTCTCTGCCCGCTCATGTAGATGTTACCATCGTCCTGCGGTGTTGTTGCACGGCGGCGAACCACGACAGACTTACACTCACATTTACTCTCCCTCAGAGCGATGGCTGTGGGAACAGCTGCAAACGATCGATGCTTGATTAATTGAGCTTGTAAGCTTCAAGATGCATCTGTGCCCGTGGATAAATGCTGGCTCGTGAACACCTGAATGGGAAGGAATCGAGAACCATGCGGTGGAGAAGGAGAGGAATCCAGTGTCGCCGCAGCTCCAGGCATCGCCGATTCCCGTCTGCAACAAACCTGTCGAAATTCTGGAGCGCACAACAACCCTTTTTAAAACAGTCTTCCGGCACTGGCGCAGATCTCAGGAAAGGCCGCGATGCAGACGCGAAAGATCCCGGGCTGATATGGTCAAAGTCCCCAGTTGCAAACTCCTCCTTGGAAGAAGAGCAGTGTCGGGGCAATGTCGCGCATTTAGTTGCATCAACCCCTGAAGCGAAGAAGGCATCCGGAGTGCTGCCTGGGGGCGAGTTGGGCACTAGATTCTTAGATGTAGCTTCGAGTGGCATGGCACCCGAGGAAGGCCTTGCCTCCACGCGGACACAAGCGGATTGCAAGAAGGAGGATGTGGCCAAGGAGTCTTCGTGCAGCGCAGTTGTTCCATAAAGACGAACCAAAACTCGGCCCCTTGGAGGAGGGCGAAAGGCACGTTGACTTCGGATACCTCAGTGAGTCAGTAATAAGCTGCCTGGCAGACATAGTGACTGCAGTGGTGCAGAGGCATCGTGTCGATTTGCTAAGTTGCCCTCTGTTCGTTGAGGCACTGCCTCACCAGCTATGAGCGAAGCTGGCGAAAGTGGGGAGTCATCCAACTCCAGTGCAGCTTCCCTAGAGCTTGGCATGTCAGATTATGCGTCGTGCTGTGCTCGAGTCTTATGTGGATTGAGGTGTCGCAAGATGCAGGATCCTCAGTCGTTGTGGCAACCTAACGTGCTTGCTTTAATTGAAAGGCTGCAGTAGGATCCGAAGTCGACAGACTGTTGTGGAGATACTGAGTTCACATGAACCAAGGCCCATGGCAATGTCGATTGCCACTCCAACGGCTTATTGCCTTTTGCAGATCTTGCTGGAGCCAGAAGATCTGCACCCGAGGCATCACATTGAATGTCACAGCAGCGAGACAAAGATGTTATGCAGACCCCCGCGAGGCGCAGAAAGGTCACGCTCAAGTCGAGTTCGCAGCGCTTTCTCCTGAAAGTCCACCTTGTTGCTGCGGCGGATTGCAGTACCTGCAGGAACGGGGCTTGGGGTCAGATGTCAGTACTTTGTGGTTCCGTCAGAGCCGCGGGGTCAGCTGCATAGTGTGGTGGTGCTAGTAGCCACCTGATCGCCCAGAGCCTCCAACAACGCAGGAAATCCAGAGCAAGCGTTGCTTGAGCTTCGAAGTGATGCAGGCCGAGATGGCACCTGCAGAGCCCCTGATGCACTCTTTCAGGAACGGCCCAGCCTGTCCGTGTTCCAGCCCAGCCTCATGCAGCCTCCGACTCCCCAAACACATGAGGACTTCAGCCTTTGTCCACAACTCCTCTGGTCCGTGTGGCTCCTTCATTGCCGTCAGCACATCTTCTGCTGACCTGCTTGCCGCCCTACCCTGCTGCTTTGCTTTTTGTCGAGCTCCCATCCCCGTTCCCGTCCAGCGCTCCGCCGCTTCCGACGTTGCCCACCCCTGGAAAGCCAAGAAAACACAACAAACGAACGCCAACTTCTCGGCAAAAGAGTGGTGCCACGAGACAAATAACTCGGAAATCCAGCAAGTTTCGTGCACTGCAGCCGATGGGGGTCAGTTCGTCAGAGGGATTAGAGGGATTCTGCTTTTCTTGTTTGGCATATCCGGCTGCTCACTGATAGGAGATGCTGAATTACATGGATAGCTACTGCCAGGGCAGCTTGGCGGTACCTTGAGTAGGGGGATATATATTGTCAGCGCAAGCCGGTACCGTTCGTAATGCCCAGGCATGCGCCCGTGGCAACAGCAGTGGGTGAGTCTGGTGGAATCGGCATGCAGGACGCTGCGAATGCCCCTGTGCAGCGTGTGCGTGTTCGTGTGTTCATTTGTGTTGTTGAGCCGCAGCCATGGCTCCCAGGACGGCGCTGGAAAGCGACTACAAGGACCACCTACCAGGGACTCTAGGGCCCCGTGATCCCAGAGTGCCAGCGGTGGCTTTGAGGAGATGGCGTTGGTGGGAAGCTTGGCTTTGGCTCTGGAGACGCCCGGGAGCGATGTGGACCTCGTGCGCTTCTCCCAGACGGATTGGAATCGGAACCCTGCGATCTCTGAGGCCGTGTTGCTTTGCTGAGGTGCGTTACACACTCGCCCGCACATCAAGTAGATGCAGTGACTGTTCTGAGGAAGGCCGGATACATCCGACGGCGGGTTTCCTTCTGTGCATCGGCACGCGAACGCCATCCCTGATCAGGTCCGGGACATACTCGTTTCCGACAGCAACCTGGCTGCACAAAGAAGCGGTGTACTGGCTCTTCGGCTTGCGTGCTACCAGTAGAAGTATGAAATTCCTTAGGTCACTCCTCCGGATTCCCTGATGGCTACACCGTGCTAGCGCGCGTCCCAACGATGCCTCTGCTTGTGCAGGAAATCCAACACACAAAGTTGCTTGCCTTCCGCACCCTGCGCCTTTCTACACTTTTGAGGTCATTGATGATGCCCGAATACCCATTCTGTCTGTGACGACAGGCAGCCAGGTCCTGGTGCCTTGGTGAATCGAGTCCAGAGAGGAGCACTACCCAGCCATCGTTTGTTCCAGAAACACTTTAGCTCTTTTCGCTAAGGTCGATCTGGCCTTGAATTCGCACCACTCCATCCAGCATGCAACTTCTCAGCATGGCTTGTCATGTTCCGAGCAGGATTGCAGTGTTCTTCTCGCGACCGGAATCCGTAGCGAGTGCTGCAGAGGTAAGTTGGTTTCGGAATGTTGGTGCCGTGCCTCCGAATCCTCCGACTGCAGCCTGGCAGCAATCTTGCGTTTCGTGGCTTGGGCGGATTCGGGCGGCTTGGAGGTGCCGTTGTGTGTGAAAAAGGTGGTGCAGGTCCCAGTGCTGACTGTGACGCTGCGCTGCCTGAAATGGTGGTTGAGGACTGCGGCCCAAACACTGCAGATCTGAGCAGCTGATAACAACAAGTGCTTCTCTCGAGGATGAGACGAATTCCCCGCATGAAAGATGGCTCGCTGCCAACAGTGGCATGGATGCTGCTGGCAATGCATGTTTGCGCGGAGCAAAGTGGCTTCTCTGTTGCAGTCAGGTTCCATTCTGCAGTGCAGTCCCACCATGCTTGAACATGTTGTTTGGCAAGGATCCTTCTCACCGGAGCTCCTTTCAGAGAATCCACTGGCGGCGGTACTTGCGCTCCTGAGTGGCTAGCTGGCACCGAGAGAGCTCAGAGATCTTCAGTGCGGTTTCAAGCTTTGGAGACAGTTTCGACTGTAGTTTTTAGGGGTTTGGAGTTTAGGGTTCTAGGGTGTGGGGGGAGGGCCTTTGGGCTGCATGCTTCAGAGGGCTTTCGGCACGGCCCCTGAACTACTCCGACACCCGAAGCCGTAAATCCTAAACCCTAAGTTCCCCGGCGCTTCCTTCAAAGCCTTCATTCAATCCTCGAAGCTACAAAGCCTGCAGACCTTCTACGATGGCCCTTCGGAACTAGCGGCTAGAGTCCCAAACCTCGACGTGCTTTCTCTTCATAAACGTCTATAGGCCATCACCACAAGCAGCCGCATAAATCCCTAGTGTAGGGTTCGGAAGAACTACCAATACTATTCCTTTGGGTGGGTTCTGAGTATACTTTACTGTATGTACCCAGAAACCCTATTCTCATTATTCAGGCCCCTGTATTACAAAATCCTGTGAACAGGTGCGCGGGCAGCCCAAAAACATAGCTGTTCAGTCGTTTAAGATGCCCGTCTGACCCCTTATAGAGCCGCTCGGCAATCTAAGCCCCTAAACCCTAAAACCCTAAACCCTTAAACCCTAAGCAACACTTGCAGACCCCTTGTAAAGCCCTTCTGGTACACTTTCGGGTTTCGGGCTTAAAGCGGAAGCCTTTCTTAAACACCCTGGCAAATCCTTATGGGTAGTTCTCTAAAGTAGGGTCCCTTTTTGGGCCCTCAATATAGTATGGCACCCCTATAAAGGAACCCTAAAAGGGACCCTAATTTAGGGAACTGCCCTAGGGTCGTATAGAGCCATTGAAAAGCCCTAGCAACCTCCCCATAGAACCCAATACCCCTTAATTAAGGAAGGTACCTTGAGTTATGGGAGCCTTATTACAATGATTTAAGGTATATTCCCGAATTAAGGGATATTGGGTTCTCTGGTAGGCAAGGACCTAGACTCGTCTAAATCGCGCATACTGCCAGGTGCCTTCTTCCAGAGATACACGACGGTCAGCGGTCTCGACGGGAAGCTGCAGTTTGAGAGCCTCGCCCATAAGTCCTTCTCGTCACGTGTGAGTATACAGTATATGGGAAGACTAATCCTGGCATGTGACAGGAAAGGCTCTGCTGTCTCAAGCTTTGAGCAGAGCTTCCAGAAGCGGCCCTGCCATGCTGATCTAGTAATCGTCGATCCAGAATCAGGCGGGGGCTGCCCGTGCACTCATGCTTCGAGCTACGTAAACGGAGGCTTCACGCCCCGGCCGTCTGCATCGTCGTTGATGATCATGTTTCTCAACTTCTGTGTTCACGTCGTTGTTTGGTGCTAACAGAGACTCCTTAATACCACGCCAGCGTGCTCCAATGTCTGGCAAGTTTTCTCCGCTTACGAATATGGCCAGAGCAACTTCAATATGCATCTCGACGAGAACCTGCCTTCAAAGCAAATTGGAACATATCAGGTGGTCGGGACTCCCTGCAGATACGTGTTGCCTTCAAAGCAAATTGGAACGTATCAGGTGGTCGGGACTCCCTGCAGATACGTGTTTGCGAATGAAAGGGTTGCAATCATGACAAGGAACAGGCCAAGACTTGGAACATCGCAACTCACAGCAGATATGTGTCTGTGGACGAACTCGTTGGACACTTGCAAGAATCCAACTTCTCGACTACAGGCCAATGCATGCATTCGAGCATTCCAGGCAAGCACTGAAACTAGTCTGTACCTGCCAGTGCCCCCAAAGCCGACGCAGATTTTAACTCTTTGATTCCTGCGACATGTGAGGCCTACCAGGCAGAGATGACGTGAATTATCCCGTCTGTGCAACAGATCGCCGTCAGTCGTCTCTTTTCTTGTGCCCCTGCGAAGATGTGAACTTGGCACCGCCGATGTCGCCGGCAACACATATTCTGCTGGTGCATGAGCTACTTCGTGCAAGGCGGGACTCGCAAAAGAACATGCTCAGTAGGGTAGCCAGTTCTGCAATCGCAAGCAGCACTGCTTGCGTGGCCTTTGGTCTTGGAATGCCCAGCCTGAGTCGACATGCATGGCAACAGCAAGCGAGCGAAGACTGCAGCAGGTCTCTTTTGAAGAGTGTGATGAGTACCGGACAGTGCCAGCATCTTCACTCGGTTTTTCAGCCGGTGCTGCTGGCTTGGTCTTGATCGTCGAGTGGGCGCTGAAGAGATTTTGACAGTGCCTGCCGGCGTCCGGCGTCCAGGTGCCAGAGTTTGTAAACTCACTCCCTGCCTCCGCTTCCGACAGTTTTGATGCGCTGGCTGGCCTCTCAGACTGGGCAATTCGACTTCGGTTTTCGTCAAGCTGCACTGAGGTGTTCCTGGGTGGGAATGGGGACAGTTCATGTACAGTGGCCCGGCTGCAAGCTTGACACGGCTTGACCCGAGCTTCGTCGATGTGGAAATGTCAGGTTGAGCTCGTCCGCATTCACAGCGTCGGCAAGATGCCCTGGTGGCAAGCTCCTTTCCTGGCTCGCTGGGACATGCAGAGCCACCTGGATGTCCCTCGGCTGGCAGATCTCGTCAGAGAGGTCCCGCAGAGAGACTCACACTGAGGCACACATTTTCTGCGAGCAGCAAGTAGCTGGCCGTTGCACCTTTATCCAGACGAAGGCATGCACGGCATGTGGGTTTTGTGCAGCAGCTCCTGTGACAAGTAGCTCGATGCCTTCGCAGGCCATCACCTTATCGCCCTGGAATTTCATCTGTCGAAACCTATCTGCAAGCAGATCCCCCTCAGCAAAAGGCTCAACCCCTCATCGCTCAGCAGCCACACCAGGTGTGGAAACAAGCGGTGATGAGCAGAAGGGGTTGATTCTGGATGACGAGGTCGAGTCGTGTAGTATGCGCTTGCACGTCGGTGACGCCGCAACAAAGGGGCTTCTGCAGAGCCACCGCTGAGGCCCTGCATTGCATGAAGAGTATGAAGGCGCTGGCATCTGAAATGCAGGGCTGGGCTGCGATCAAAAGCCGGTGACCTGTTCGAAGGATTGGGAAGTTCAAGAGTCCGAATCACTAGTCCTATCGGTCCTGCGGCAGTGCCAAAAACAAGTTGTCTGACGGAGAACTTCTCCATCCCCTGGTGACTCCTCCGAAGATGTATAGATCCGGCTTGGATTCGGTGAGAATCTTGCCTCATGAGGACTGCCGGTAGCACACCTACGACGCTTAAGGCGCACAAACGTGCCTCCATTGTCGACGCGAGTGCTAATGCACGTGGAATTAGGAGATCATTCGACGCTGCGCAAGAGGAGCACTAACGGAGTCACTATTTGGCGTGAGGTGTAGGCCAAAGTGCAGCTGTTTGTGCGGATGTGCGAGCCATGATGCATCCCATCCTCTTGCACCCCAATAAAGAGTGCTTTCAAGGAAAAGCAGCGATCCTTGCAATGCTTTAAGAACTACCAACATTCTGTGGGCCATGATGTAACTGCTTCCCCGGTTGTGTTCGTAAGCCATAACTTCCAAACGTTGATTGCGGCCCTTCGTTTGAGACATGTTGAGCAAGCCTCAGTCAGCCGACAGCATGCTGTTAGCATGTGCTTCGCGAGCTGTGGAGCTGGGGCTTCGAGGCTAAGGAAATCCGTCGAACCGCGGAATTCCCACAGGCACCAGTGCACCGGCGAATCAGAACTGATAGCTGGAAGCTGCGTTGAGGTTGCCGGTGTGTAAGTTTGAGACGGCTCCGAGAGGTGGAATGAGGTCGTGGACGGTTTACAGGCTTGCCGACCAAGGTGAAGGACAGCTGTTTCCAGCCTCTCTGAGATGCTACTAAGCCAGGCGTGTTCAGGGCAGGAGGATTGCCCGAAACGCTACTGCGCAAGGTAGGCCCCATCCCTCTGCAGTTGCAATGATCAACTTGCTGAGGGCCGCCCGTGGCCGGCAAGTGTCAGCACCAGCAGGCACATGATGTTGTAGCTAGCAGGACAGGGGGTCGCATAAACTTCCCAGCAGAGTTTGATTATTGTTTCTGTGGTTCATGTGGTGTTGAAACTGTACAGCCGGCCCGGGATGTACCGTATTAATTTGGAGTTGAAAGACTCCTTCAGTGATCCAGTGCTGGACGCTAGCATGCCGCAGGCAGGTCAGTTGCTAGCGTCAGGGCATTTCGATCACGTCCGGCAGCACGGATGCGGCTTTGGGATGGGCTTCGCAGTTCTGCAGCACGATGAGAGGTCATCTCAAGCTGTTTTGTAGTTGGAAGCTCTTCTTCCGAGCTGCATCTGCGGATGTCATGCTTCCCTGATAAACAAGGTGCTGCCTAAGCCTTGTGAGACACATGTTTTGTGTTCGGCTTTCACGGCCGCCCTGTGTGCACTTGCGTGTTTTTTTCTGGAGCTTCTGTCATGCTTTTCGAGGGTTGCCTCTGGATTTCTGCGCCCGACTGTCTGGCCGAGGGGCTGGGGTTCGTGACAGACCTTGAAATCACTCGCATTGCAAAAACGTGCGAGACGCAGCAGCTCAGAGCAGAGCAGAGAGAACGAACTGAGCATTTGGCATACGATGAGGTTGTGTAGGAACGTTCGGCAGTGCGGTCTGTTTGAACGAACGTGCTCAAGGCGATGAAGCCGTTGTGCCAGATACCGAAGGTCTTCATGCAATCAAGAACGAGAAAGAGAGGTGGTCAGCTAGAGAAATGCTACTCCAAGTCCTGTCTGCTGAACTGATTTCATCTGCTCCCAAAGTTCACACCCTTTGACTAGCGGGTAGCGCATGAAATATGTGCGTATGTGACCTGAGAAAGGGCTGCAGCACCGCCACTTGCCATCAGCATCCTTGCATGCGCCCCGTCAGCCTGCTGACGCCTTTGCTTGTACAGCTCTATGCGGCGGAGAAGGAGTGAAGCATTCAGTGGCGGCGTTTGCCGGTGGCTATGTGCAACTGCATTTTTGGTGCAGCCCTCGAAGCCACAGTGCCCTGCAGTTGGTCCATGCAGGAGATCCTGCTTGACAAGACCCTAGCTGTTCTACCTCATACAGTGCTTCGGCCATAGGGTACTGGAGCAAAGGCGAAGGTCATGAAGCCAACAACAAGAGAAGGTCCGTTTCCGCATCATGCAGGAGACTGTAAAACTTCAAAAGTTTTCGGACTAGGAGCCTCCGAAAGCAATCGCTTTGGCATCGCTTATTGTGGAACCGGGTTTCGAGATGTTGAGGCTCTGGAACTTGGCCGGTGGCGCGCGAAGCTGGAGAGTTCCAGCTCGTATCTCACTTTGGGGAAAGGGTGCAAAGGAACTTCGACAATGCTGTTGCTTTGCAGCTGCTTTGCAACATTTTGCAACCTAAGGTGTCGTGCAGGACCCTGAATGTGAGACGGATGTGGAGTGCGGGATGCAGCGATGCTCTGCCGCAAGACTCGCTGCTCCGTGAAGTCTTGGCTCCCGGCCAATTGGCCGGAGCTGTGAGCTGCTGAGGCCCAGAATGCAAGAATGCGCAGTGCCAGGACCGAGCTGTCATGTGGTCACTTTAGGTTTGCCTGTGAATTTTTCTCTGGTGCAGGATCTACGAGAATTCAACGCGTCCGTGGGCGAGTGTATCTGTGAAAGCCCCAAAGACTGCGGACGTGAGGCCATGGTCTGAATCATGAATGGCGTGTTGTTTGTCGTACGGCGATTTTTCGGCTGAGATTTTGTCAGGAGATGGACCCATCGAAAAACACCTCACTCACGGGCTGCGCCCAGATTTGTGAGACGAATCCTGAGTGCCAAGCTTTCGAAGGGCAACTTGGTTGAGACTGCCTGCGGAGGTGTGGGTGAGCATTCAACACCTACAGATGTGTGTAAAGCCGAGGTATTACCACCGCTCAGGCAGTTTCGTCTGCAAACTGCTCAGGAGTTTTGGGCACTTAGCCAAAATTGCCCTTTCTTGCCGGTTCATCGAGTTTAGGGGTTTAGTGACGTCTTTGGGGTTGGGATCACATGGCGCCTTTCGCCAGGACTCGCCAGAATCAGGAAAGCGGAGCACCTGCAACTTTGACAGGCAACGGCAGACGCTGCTTGGCGAGAATTCGACATGCGGTCTATTAACCGTGACAGTCGTCCTTGTCTCAGTGAGATGAGTCGCGGTCTGGAAGGCTTTGCATCCGAGTACGACGTGTTCTGCTACAACAAGCCAGATAGAGAAAGTCTCTGTGGCCGCCATGTTGGATGCCTTGCAACCCCAGGCATTGTGTTTTCTCGGGGTGTCGAAGGATCGCTCGTCTCATTTCTGACATGCCAGCTCGCTGGAGATGTGACTGGGCATGCGACAACATCGACAACTGAACTGGACAAGTTCTTGCAGCTTTGGTGGTGCCTTACTTTTTGTGAATTGCAGGTCACTTCTGCTGTCCCGACCGTCGTGGCGTGTTCTGTCAGCACAAAGTATCTATCGGTTGGACTTACATAAATTGCTTGTCAACCAAAGGGCTTCAGGCTTTGTAGTCTCAGTGACTCATTCAGAAAGTAATCGGTGAAGCAGAGAAATCGCTCACAACTCCGGTTCGAAAGTAATTGATGCCGATTGATGCCAAGATCTTTTGCATCATCAGTTAACAGTTGTGTGGAGGAGCTGCTTCTCTGCTGCTCGACGCCATCTGCTCCCCTGCCGCAAGTCATGTCTTTTCATGAGAGCGTTTGCATGTTATGTTTGCATAGCCTGCTACTGTAGATCACCATCACCCCGAACGAGCGGAGGTGGGATTGTTCGGCAGCTTCTGCACGGCCATTCTGGCGTTGTGACCTGCATGAAGTGGAGACGTGTGACTTCTGCACCACGGTGTGGCAAATGTCACATCGTGAATTTGCAAGTCCAAAGGATGCTTTCCTTCAAGAGCAAAGAGGATATCAGAAAACAACGGAGAATCAAGAAAACAATTTCGGAAACAAGGCAGAGGATGTCAGAAACAGGCGGAAAACCAAAAAAAATAATAAGAACACAAGACAAACGAAACCAGAAAACAGGAGCGCGAAAATCGGAAAACCGGAGGCAAAACAAAATCAGAAAACGAAAAGACGACATGGAAAAACGGTGACAGGACTGTAGGAAGCAACCCATCGCGAACCCGTGGAACAAGCTATTGAAAGAATCTGGAAACCTTTGTGAAATCTACTGCGAACATGCTGAAAACAATTCAAAATTACTAGTATTGAATACCTATTGAAATCTTGTTGCAAACCTTACGAATTCCATTGAAAACTTAAGTATTGAACGTCTATTGAAAAATGTTGGAAACCTCTAGCTTTGTTGGTTAAAATCAATTAAAAAAGATGTTTTTCAATAGAAGTATATGTAATATATTGTATATGATGCATATAATGTGTGTATATATATATATATGCATGTATATGTC
>CAJNJA010034964.1:0-29376 GCA_905231915.1 Symbiodinium necroappetens
AGCAACGAAGTCGACCCATGCCCCCACCGTCTTCCCCCTAGACTCCTGACACAAGTGAGCTTTGGGGCCTCCTCCACAATGAATAAGTATCATACTTGTTGAAACGGCGTAGTAACGACTAATTCGTCACTTTGAAGCGCTCCGCTACTCCGCAAGAGGCTGTAACATGTAACGGCTAGACAGAAACCCTGTAGCTCAATGATTTGGGCCCGAGAGTGTAAGCCCCCGACACCGAAAATGCTGGAAGCCCTGAACATACAACCCCAAAAACAAAAGGAATGCAGACTCCATGAGACGGATTTGAGTCTGGGGTTTAGGGACTAGTTTAGGGTTTCGGGTCCATACTCACACCATCGAACCCCCTACGAAACCTCCTTGTCGCTGCGCTGCCAAACTCGTGAACGCCCCAGCAACCCTAATGTAAACCAAAACCCTAAACCCTCAACCCGAAACCCGAAACCCTAAAGCCTTAAGCCGCTAAACCCTAAACCCTAACCCCCAAACCCTAAACCCCAACCCCTAAACCCAAACCCCTAAACCCTAAACCCACCCTGAACGGAAGGCACCAGGATTCAGACTCCGCCTTTGTGAGGGCTCGCCTTGAACCTGCTTGGGACTAGGAGTACTGGATGGCTTGCGGCGGGAGCCAGGACTTTAGGGGTTTAGGGCTTTTTGGGCCCAGGTTTAGGCGGTTGAGGGTAGGGTTTCGGGTTCAAGGGCTGATAGGGTGTAGTAACCCTAAACCCTGCGAACATCCCAAGCTTAGATTCAACATCGAAAGGTGGGACCCTGAGCTTCGAAAGGTGGGACCCTGAGCTTCAAGAAACTCCCAGAATCGACGCCAAGCGGCTGACGACCCGGGTCTCCGTAAAAACCAAACCCCAGGCCCTTGAGCCCTTCGCGGTGCATGCGAAGCCTTAAACCCTTCAGGCCCTAAGCGATATAGGGGTTGAGGGGGTTTAGAGCTTGGGTCACAGTCCAAAGCTGGCTCTGCGTTCTCTGGGCCCCGAGGTTTTCACAGATGGGGCTGATTCTGGTCTGGCTCATAGACTAGGTTCCCCAGTAACCCCTCAGTAATAAGGGTACCCTTTTTCCTGAAACTCGGCTTTAATGAGGAGACCACCAAATGAAAAGGGCAGAAGGGTACTACTCAGGGACCTAGATAGAGCAGAGTGAGTCCCCTGACCCAGAGAGCCCAATACCCCTTAATTAAGGAATATACCTTAAATTATAAGGGGCTTAGTATGATGATTTCAGGTACATTCCTTAAGAAAAGGGGTATTGGGCTCTCTGGGAGGTCTAGACCAGACTGCAGGCCCAATAGAGTGGAAGCTGGGTAGTTCTCTAAATTAGGGTCCCTTTCTTTTGGGTCCCCAAGATAGCACGGCACCCTCTTTTAGAAAATCCCTTTTTTTTTGGGTCCCCAATATAGCACGGCACCCTTTTTTAAAAAGGAGCCCAAAAAGGGACCCTATTGTTTTAGAAAACTACCAACAGAGTACGGCACCCTTATGAAGAAGATCCCCAAAAGGGACCCGATGTTAGATAACTACCCGAAAATCTGATGAATTTAGGATCAGAGGAAGGCCTGGGGTCTGGCTGCCTACAGGGTCGGGGAGCGCCTCTCTTACCTGAGTTTAAGGGTTTAGGGAATTTAGGGAATTTAGGGGATTAAATAGGGCCTTTCATGAGGCATACCGATGCCGAGTGGTTGGAGTAAAGGGGGTGTTTAGGGATTTAGGGGTTTAGGGTTTAGGGTTTAGGGGTTTTTCTGGGTGTTGGGAGGAGGCCCCCAAAGTGGAACTCGGTACGCCCAAGTCGGCGCAACAGTCCTGCAGTTGAAGCCCTGCCTCCCAAGCCGCAAGAGGAATATGCTCTCCATCCCAACTTCGGAGCATCTACTCACAGTGAACAGTTTTGTATACAAGTTTTTCAAGCAGAGTAAGCTCCTTATAACAAACGGAGGCTATTATATAGGGTCCTATGCATGGGTCGCTCGGGAAAACACGCCTTCTCATCACCAGCTTTTGCTGCTCCGTGGTCAAGCGCTCGAAGATGTCCATGACCTAGATGCCGGTTCTCTCTTCTTGGGAGTTCATGGTACTTTTAGCCGAATCGACCCCGCACCTCACTGCTAGAATTGACACTGAAGTACTACTATGTTTCACTGATGCAGGATGCGCGTCAGTTTTAAGACGGTATAGCTACACACATCCATCCATCCATCCATCCATGCATGCATCCATCCATCCATCCATCCATACATGCATGCATGCATGCATGCATGCATGCATGCATGCATACATACAGACATATATATATATTATTGATTTATTGATTTGTTTGTTGATTATTATGTACAAATACACAGACAGATAGATTGGTTACAAAGCTACATCGGGATGTGGAGATATTTTCCTCATCATACACGCCTCTCCAGAACACACCCCGGAAGCCTCCAAACCTCAAAGCCTGAAAGCCCAAACCTGACTTCACCATCCCTGAGATACGCAAAATCACATACATGATTCATGGTCATCAGGGGTCTTTTAAAAGGGCTTGTTCGCCTGCTACTTATTCGGGGTTTAGGGTTCAAGATGGTTCAAGGCCAAGGTGTCCCACCGGTCTGGTGTTCAGGTCGCAGAGACATTACGGATTGAGAGGTGGAAGCACAGCGCACTGCTTATCCCTCACTGTAGGTTGAGAAGCTTCACTGTCTAAGGAAGCCTATGGCCCGGACACAGCCGTGGGCCAAGACCCGCCTTCTCTATGCGCCAAAGCGCCTTCATCAGGAGTGCAGAATCGACAAAGCCGAACGTGAAGCTGACATTGACAAGTATGACTTCCAACGTCTAAGCTCCAAACCCAATTCTCTAAACCTAAACCTGAGCCCTCAACCCTACAGTTACACCGTAGCTGTATGAATGCCGTGCACAGGAGCTTGCTCAATCGGCATGTCCCACTTTTCGGCGAAGCCTCGGACCTGCAACGCGGACGAGTGTCTCAGTCGCTTCCTGGTTCTGGATTTACGTGACCGACTCCAAGCACTGCAGCAGTAGCAGTGGTGGGTTGTGGTCGTCGTCGTCGTAATCGTGGCAACGGAAAACCATATGTAGCGGTAGCGGTAATGGCATGTGGTGGTGGTGGTGGTGGTGGTGGGCAGTAGTCGTCGTCGTGTTTCTGCTGCCCCTGCAGAGGAGGAGACACGACTGCTAATAAATGGATACAAGAACCGGAGTCCAGATCCGAGCCTCCTCGTACAGAAGGTCCTTGATGCGCCTTTTCCTTGGGTGCTAGCAGTAGTAATTTTTTTTGATCACTTGAATAGTTTGTTTGATCCCTTAAATAGATTTTTTGACCCCCTATCCGCAAAACATAATGGGTGGATTCAACACCCCTCCAAATTCCGAAACAGCTAGCTTAAACAGATATCCGGGGCACGAGATAAAGCAGGCTTGCATCGGATTTGTCACACTTCCCAGGCCAAACATGTCTTCGGCTGTTTAGTTTCGACGTTAATCTAAGGGAGGGTAGTTTCTGAAAGCAGAAGCCAGCGTCAGCCGCTTCAGACCATCTTCGCCCCAGTCGTTGTGGCGAACCTGTCAAAGCAGTGGCCCCATGGATGGCGTCCCTGCTGCATTCTGTTCCAGTTGCTAGTTCTAGTTTACACTCCTTGGGTTACAGTACCGAAAAGGGGGTTCCCAAATAGAAACAGCCAGCTACATGTCCAGGCATTTGCACGAGGCTTCCCATCTGCAAAGCCCAAACCTACTAAACCCTAAACCCTGGTTTAGGGCTTAAGGTTTAGGGGTTAGGCCTCCTGAACCCTAAGGCCGTAACTCCCCCAAACCCTGAAGCACCAAAACCCTACAAAAAAAAAAAAACCCACATCTCCCCAACAGCAAAGCACCAAAGCCCGAAATCTCCTCAACCCTCAGCCCCTGAGCCAAAAAACCCTGCAAAACAGCAAACCCCCCCCAAAAAAAAACAAAAAAAAAACTCAACCCCTAACAGACCCCTTAAAAATTCTCTCAAGACAAACCTGCCTCTGCAGGAGGAGAGCCCCCTGTCTTTGTGGAAGCTGCCGCGCTATCGGGACTGGAATGCACGTGGTCTTCCTCCTGGCCGCAAGCTGCCAAACGAAGCTCACTCTACAACCCTCCAATGTAGCCGATAGTGTCGCCCACCAGAAAACCACTTTCATCCCTAGACTCTAAACCCCTAAACCCTAAAACCTGAACCCTAAACCCTTAAACCCTTAAAGCCCTAAACCCTAAACCCTTAAACCCTAATTAAACCCTAAACCTAAACCCCAAACACTCTAAAACCCTTCCCGATTAAGAACCCTAAACCCTAAACCCCCAACCCTTAAAAAAACAAAAGGTCTAGGAAGATCACCTCTTTGACTCTTTCCCTAAGCCCTAAACCTAAAGTCTAACACAAACAATAGAAACAAACGCCCCATGAAGCTCACCTCTTTGACTCTTTCCTGACATGTCCCGGGCCTTCTGGTCTCTGCCCCAGCGGCCTTTCCGAACACCGGCCGGCGAGGTGCCTTCCTTCAGAGTGAGGGTGGGTTTGGGTGGGTATAAAGGTACCTTAAAAGCCTAAGGCTTTCGGTTTAGGGTTTAGGGTTGAGGGGCTGAGGGGTTTTAGGGTTTAGGGTTTCCTTAAAAGGGAACTCGAAAGGTTGAAGGGCCAGGGTTTTGGGGCGGAGGTTGGTTTAGCCTTTAGGAATTGGAATCAGGTTGTGGGGTGTGGGGCTGGGAACTACGTTAGGCTGCTTGCAGATAAAGACTTAGTGTTACCCTAAACCCTAAACCCTCAACCCTAAACCCTTTTGGTTTTGGGGGTTGGGAGTGCCAGGATTGAAGTGTCGTAGAGAAGGACCAAGAACTAATCGCTGCAACTCCGATGCCGATGCAGCACCAGTAAGCCGGCGAAACAAACAACGGGGAGAACAAAAAATGAAGTTTTATAGTCGCCGTGGTGGCGGCGGTGCTGCTGCTGCCTTGCTCCCAACTCTCACCCCCTCCCCCTCGAAACTCGTGCTGCAGCTTCGACTTCGGTCTTAAAGCCGGAACCGCAATCTCACTATTTTCATGCCTCCAACAATGGTCTTGAACAAACCGTTCAGTAAGCTTGCACTCGAGAAGGGAAACCTTACTCTCGAAGTTCGATGACCGTAACTTCAAAACCGCCCAATGGACTCGCGCAGCATTCTGTCTGTAGCTGCACGGTCGGCGACTGCCGGTGCCCCGACACAAACGATGATAAACACAGGAATGTATGCGAGATATATGCACCAAGTTGAATTCCCCACACAGGGCATGCACGGCTGTGCACAAAGAAGGCTCCAAACCTTCGTGAACTGATCCCCACACCCCAAATAAACTGGGTCCATGTGGCTGACTGCCAAGCATGAAGACGCCTCATCATCGCGATTCTAAGAGGATCTCTACTCTCTCTCTCTCTCTCTCTCTCTCTCTCTCTCTCTCTCTCTCTCTACCGGGCAAGGAGGGTTGACGGCCGTCAGCCCCCGCGCATGCGAACGCGCACCCGCAAGTCCCTGCAGGGTTTTGAACTTCCGCGGCAGGGGATAACCCCTCTGCGGCTCGGCTACACAAAAACACGGCACAGCGAGATCCCCCATTGAACAGAAACAACAAAATCCTCAAGTGCACACAACATGCGAGGCTACCGAGAGAGTGTCATGTCTCTCTCTCGCTCTCTCTCTATCTATATATCTATCTATCGATCTATCTATCTATGTATCTATCTAAATCTATTTGAGTCTATCTATCTATCTATCCATCTATCTATCTATGTGGGAAAAGTCTATACGCAAACACGTGCAAACACTTACACACCCATATATGCATAGACATGTACATGCACGTGTGCATACACACGTACATACACATGTACGAACACACGTGCACACACATGTACATACAGATATACATACACACACACGCGCACACACACACACATGCACATACACCTGCACATATACATACAAGTAGACCCACCCACCCACCCACCCACCCACCCACCCACCGACCGACCGACCGACCGACCTACCTACCTACCTACCTACCTACCTGCACACCTACATGCACAATCAATTACCAAATACAATGTCTAGCGTGGCTGATAGGATGCCGGTGCAGGCAAGGGGCTCAGTGGCCCAGTCCAGGCGCTTGCCAAGGTCGTGCCTTGGATGAGGCTTTGGGGATTGAGGGGCTTCGCTTAATTCGACACTCTAAACCCTGAACCCAAAAAGCCGGAGGTCCTGGGTACTGGGCCGTATAAGTGGCCTGAGGGTACGCCTTCTGATACTCGGAATCCCATGACCGGAGGAATCTCAGGGGTAGTTGCTGTATATGTATCACTTCAAACGAGAATGTCTGGACTCTAATGACCGAAATCCTAACAAAGCAGGAAGCGCAAAAGAATGCCGCCGAGATTCTCCACCTCCTCATGTCGCGCACGCTCCTGCAAGAGCCTCAGATGATCGGGCATCGGGGCTTCAAAAGAAGCTAAAACCCGGAGCTTAGGGTTTAGGGGTTTAGGGTTTAGGGGTTTAGGGCTCAAGGGTTTGAGGGGTTTAGGGCCTCCTACGAGTAGACATCAGCCAGGACTTGCGTGTTCGGACTAGACTACTCGAAGGATCGAGGACCTAGTAAGTTATATAAAATTCGGGCGGCCCAAACTGTGGTAGCTACAACCGAAGCTGTCTCTTTAGGTCTTTGATTTTCCTAGAGCCTAAACCCTAAACCTGAAAAATTCTGGACTTCCTAAACCCTTTAAGGGCTTAGCGACTATGCTATGGAAGCAAAGGGCTTTAAACACACCGCTTGGCTATCTGGGTATGCGTGACGGGCTGCAAGTCTGGGACTTCTTGGTGGAAAATCTTTGTCTAAAACAGGGGCCTTAACAATAAGAGTAGGGTTCGAGATTTAGGGTTTAGTGGGGCCCCTAACATCCGCATGGTGTCTTGGGGAATATAGAGCCTAAGCTCGATACCGCAACCAAAATTTCGAGCGAGTCGCCGTTCTTCAGCATCCTTGACTTTCGCCAACAGCGCCTTCGTCTGAAACCCGTTTGGTCTCATTGCGGGTTGGTGACAGTCCCTGTGTATTTTAGAGGGTCCTGAACGATTAGAACAAGGTCTTATAGGTGTTCAAGGGCTTTGATAAGGGTTTTGAAATATGAGATAGCATGAATGCATCCCCCTGGCCGAGCGCAAAATTGATTAGGACAGGAACCCTAATCCCCAGGGCTTTAAAGAGAGGGGCTTTAATAATCAAGGGTGTGCATTCATTAAGGTTCTGCATACAGGAAACAGCAGTCTTTACGGATTGAATCCCTCCCGGACTCTGAAGCCCAAGCGGAAGCCCTGAACCCTAAATCAAGGCTTAGGGTCTAGGGTTTAGGGCCGTTTAGGGTTTAGGGTTTGGGGCATGTAACAGTATACTCTACAGGGAGTGATCGAGCATTATGTACGAAAAGCAGATCTGCAGGGTGTCCTGCTTCTCCTCGTTCTGCTCGCGCGTCAAAGCATCCAGGCGCGCAGCAACGTGCGCTTCACCTCGGACTCGGGAAGGGGGTAGAAGCTGACATGGGGGCCTCTATATTTAGGATAGGGGCCTTGGGGGGCCTTCACCATTAGAATCGGTCTTTGGGGTATATTCTGCCATACTTATAAAAGGGACTATCAGAGAATAATATTGCTAATTTCCGAGCTCTGGAAGCAGGCCATGGAAGCTTTGAGGATTGGGCGTGTGATTTGGGGTCCGGGGCAGTTTGGGGTTTCATGTACTCAAGTTTAGGGTTTAGATTTGAGCGGAAACCTCCGCTGAATCCAAGAGATGGCCCAGAACTCCTCCTTAAGGCAAATGCCATGCG
Organism: Symbiodinium necroappetens; assembly: GCA_905231915.1. Classification (NCBI taxonomy): domain Eukaryota; class Dinophyceae; order Suessiales; family Symbiodiniaceae; genus Symbiodinium; species Symbiodinium necroappetens. The sequence goes on from CAJNJA010034964.1 coordinate 7,912, forward strand.
AAAGTCCCAAACCTCGGCGCAGTTTAGTTTAAGTTTTCCATGCGCACCTTAAACCCTAAACCTCTAACCCCCTTAACCCTGAACCGTTTCTGCCATAGAAACTGATGTAGACTCAAGCAGTGATTCAAAACGCCCATCGACTCTTCCACGGTCTGCCGAAAATTCCAACTGCCTGTTGTCTGTCCGTCTGTCTTTCTGTCTGTTTGTCTATAGGGTTTAGGGGTTTAGGGGTTTAGGGGTTTAGGGGTTTAGGGTTTAGGGTTTAGGTATTGAACTGATCTACATCTATCTGTCGGTTTATCTCTCTGCCCGTCTATCTCTCTGTGTCTGTCTCTCTGTCTGTCTACCCATCTACACTCAGCTCCCTGTCGATCTATCTGTCCGTCAATCTCTCTGCCTATATATATATATATATTATATCCATGTATCTATCTATCTATCTGTCTGTCTGTCCATCTATCTCTCCCGATCTACCGACCGACCGACCTACCTACCCTTCTTTCTATCTGTCTGTCTATTCGTCTGTCCATCGACCTATCGGTCGATCTATCTGTCGATCTATCGGTTTATCTATCGATCTGTCGATCTACTTGTCTATACACATATGTGTATTTATTTATATGTATGTACATACGATGTACATACTTGCATTCATGGAATACCTGCATAAATGTATACTAGTTTACATATGTAATCATGTGTATGTGTATATATATATATGTATATAGAGAGAGAGGTATAGAAAAAAAGAAACAAAGAAAAATATATATAAATAAATAAACAACGAAACACTCAAAGAGATAATATAGCTGGGGACAAAGAGAGACAGTGATAGAGAGTGAGAGAGACAGAACGCAACAGAGAGGGACTGAGAGAGAGAGAGAGAAAGGGTATACAGATGTCCTGTTTCTGCTCTCGATGTTTACTTAAACCAACTCCTCCATAGTCATTCAAAGCACGTGAACGCATCTCGGCCAGGGTGGCCTCACGATCCTGCCCCAGGCAGCAACACAGCACTTAGCTTGCGGTGTCGTCTTAGTTTTCCGGCTGCTCTAGCCGGTATTCAGGCGGTCGTTTCTTTCGGGTCGCATGGCCTAACTCCACAGCATCTGTCCCGAAAACCAGCGGAGCGGAATCACAGTCGTCTGCCCCAGCGGAAACACCAGCTCAAGACAAAAACACAATCTTGAAGATATTGACGTCCTCCTGTTCCGCCAAGAGCTCATCTATTCGTACTGAGAGGCTAGACTCACCTCAGACTTCGCAGATTACAGGATTTCAGCTCCTGGCTAAGGTAGGATCTTTACTATTAAAGAACCGTATAATGATTGGGAACCCTTGAGCGTGGTAAGCATCATGATGAAGCTGATTGTAACGATGATGGCTGCTTTTCAAACCTTTCGGTGACTGTTCAGTCTTGGGCCAGATTGGTTTTCTAAGATTCTGAGCACTACCGCTGCATTGCTCTTGCTGCTATGATTAGCAGTTCTGTAATTGTTTGCACTGATGCAAACAGATGGTCAAACGAATTGTTGCGGTGAAAACCTGTTCCAGCAACACCTGGATTTAGCAATGCATCGTTGCATGATTTACCATGACTTTACCGTGGTTGTAAGTATGATACTACTGGTGAGCACCAGCATTAATGGCCACAGCCATAATGATGACACAAATATTCTCAACACTGTTACTATCATTTTGCGAAGGTTCTCGCTATTATTTTTAGTGCACTTGATATTTCGTGTTGCTGACATCATCAGTGTAGTGGCTGTAAAGACTGATCCCAGTGCTGGTACAATTATAAACTAGTGCTACTGCGGCTGCTGCTGCTGCTGCTATTGCTACTGAAAGTGCACTGCTACTCCTACTCCTATTCCTAACATTTCTACCTTTACTACTCTTGGTACTGCTGCTGGCGCTAGCACTGCCACTGCAACTGCTTCTGCTACTGCAGCTGCTGCTACTGGTACTACTCTCCTACTCCTACTCTTCACAATACTACTACTCTTACCACCTGCGCCTCCTGCTGCTGCTCCGACTACGACTGTGGTGATGAAGGGCATCAAGATAATGTCGGTTGTTCTTGCTGTTTGTTATGGTAACTGTTTCCTTGCCTTCTAGTCGCACTACGGCTGCTACTGCTACGGGAAAACTACGGCTAGTATCCAGGAACACGGCTCAGGGCTGTTAGCATGTGGGGGTGTCAAGCTTCCTTGTCGAAAAGTTGCTCGCTCGCAAGCTTTCACACCAATCGAAAACTTGGTCTGCGCCAAGATTCGCTTGCGCAGCTCGAGTTCCACATGGCGAAAGGCATTCTCCTTCTCCTCGATCGGACAGCATTGACCCAGAGGCCAATACCCTTTATGTAAGGAATATACCTTAGACTTTAAGTGGCGAAATAAATTCTTGGTTTCCCAGTAGCCCTTTAGAGATAAGGGTGCCCTTTTTCCTCCTACTATTTGGTTTTAATGAGGGAGCCCAAAAAGAAAAAAGGGCAAAGGGTCGTATTGGGCAACCTAGTATTATAATTCAGGCTATATTCCCTTAATGAAGAGATGGGCTCTCTGGGAACTGCGCTTTCGGACCTGAGCTCCCACATCCCAATCTGGACAGACAAATTCTGCGCAAACCACGTCACTGCCTCGAAAGATGTCGAAGACGGTTTAGGGTTTCCGGGTTTAGGATTCCGGGTTTAGGGTTTTCGGGTTTGCTAGTGACCCCTAAACCCTAAACCCTAAACCCTGAACCGTAAACCCGAGTGGCACCACTGCACTCTTCCGAATCATGACCTTTAGCAGTATCTCTCAACTAGCTCGAACTTGGAGCCCAACGACCCTGCACAGGCAAAACCCTAGGCCGCAAGCAGAGGACAGCCATGAACCTAAACCCAGAAAGCCTCAACTTTAACATAGTCTGTAACAGTAACAAAAAGCTTCACAAACAAAGGTTCAAACAAGACAAGCCATAGGATTTTAGCCACAGTTGTAATTATCATCTTTGTTGGGATTCTTCATATAACCAAGACTCAGCCATATCCCTGTTGTCCTTCTCCAGCAAGGCTATCCTGCGTGATACAAGTGGCTGAACGCTTCGATAAAGGACAGCATGCTCCTTCTCGTGACAGCATGGAGCAAAAGCCATGAAGTTGATGATCATTCTGCATTTTATTTGGTGCCACTATAAAACAATAATATACACCCACTCACCACCCTCACCCCGCCAAAAAAATGCGGTAATCTACTCATGAAGGCGCCCATATCCCGAGTTGGATTAGAGGCTTGGCGATGAAGTCCAAACCAAGCTGGCGCAAAAAGCAGAGCCGCAAAGTCAGTAAGCCCAAAACCCCTAACCCCAAGACCCTACACCCGAAACCCGCTACCTGCAAAAACCCTAAAATCCCTAAACCCTGAGAAAAAACACCCAACAAAAATTTAAGCCCTAAATCCTAAAATCCCTTAAACCCCACAACCTTACGGGTTGCTATGGAACAAGCTCAAGCATTCAGGTGGAAGATTCACGGTTGGACCCTACGATCGCCCAACGAAACAAACCGGGCTTAAGCAAAACTCTAACCCCCGACTTGTCCCGTACCGTTTTAGGGTTTAGGGTTTAGTTTTTAGGGTTCAGGGCTTAGACCCTAAACCCTAAAAAATACACCCTAAACCCTAAGCCCCCCACGCCCGCGGTCCTCTGAAGCAGCGCCTTCTCACGCGCCTCCACCTCTGCAATGCGCTGCTTCAGAGACCTCGGATCTTTAACTTGGCGAGAAAAAGTAAAGGAAACTACAGGTGGGGAGTTTAGGGTTTAGGGTATTTAGAGTTTAGGGTTTAGGGGTTTAGGGGTTTAGGGTTTAGGGTACTTAGGCTTTAGGGTTTGGGGTTTAGGGAACTACAGGTGGGGAGGTTAGGGTATATAGGGCTTCTGCAAGGCTTCGAAAAGGTATATAGATCTTCTATAAGGCTCCTATAACGGTAACTACCCACCTGAAAATGTCCTAGTAAAAAGAGGTGTTTAAGGTTTAGGATTTTAGGGCTTTAGGGCCCTACCGGTAGCCGAAAGGACCTAGCTTGGTTTAGGACTTTAGGGTTTTAGGCTTTGGGGCTTTCGGGCTTGGGGCTCAGGGTTTTAGGATTTTGGGTTAGGGTGCAGGGTAGTTTTGGGGCTCCCCTAAACCCTAAACCCCTAAACCCCTGAACCCTAAACCTGAAAAAGTATTTAAGTATTAAGCTTCCCAAAGAGCCACCTAGTAAAAGGGGAGTTTAGGGTTTAGAATTTCGCAAAGGATCTTAGGGTTTAGGGAGTAGGCTTGAGGGTTCAGGATTTACGGAGTAAGGTATGTGGCTCAGGATCAGAATATGGTTGCAATCCTTACTTCTTTCAGGTATCTATGGGTTCAGAAGCGGCCTTTGTCTTAGGTTTGCTACTTACAAGGCTAGAAAGGCTTTGGATTTTAGGGTCCTTTCGGCTATGACTGGATGCGGAGATAGGCAAGACAAACTGAGAGTCTTAAACGCAAACGTTGCAGCCCAGTTGCTCTGGAATCTCATCCGCAGATGGTGCCGGCTGGGGGGGCTCAGCAGCGCTTCCTGCAGCATTCGGCTAAAAAAGATTCAGGCAGCTTGCGCTTTTACGAGTTGTTGCTCAGTGTCGTTCTCAATCAGACACCGAAAGGTCGCACTTTTCTGACAGCAAATCAACAAATTACCTTGGGCAACGAACCCTAAACCCGAAACCCCAACACTACCCTAAACCCTAAACCCTAAACCGTTTAGGGTTTAGGGTCTAGGGTTGTAACTCCGAAGACCGAAACCTAAGCCCTCGTCCGGCTTTCCCACACCTCACGGCTGCTCAAAGGAAGGGTTCATGTCATTGAACCGATACCAAACACCCTAAACCCCTAAAGCCTAAAGCCTAAACCCCAAACCTCAAAACTCTAAACCCCCTAAAACCTAAAGCCTAAACCCCGTAAAGCCTAAAACCGAAACCCAAAACTTTAGACACCAAAACTCTAAACCCCCTAAAGCCTAAAGCCTTTACCCCAAAACTCTAAACCCCCAGAGCCTAAAACCTAAACCCAGCCCCAAAACTCTAAACTCTAAGCCCCCTAAAGCCTGAAGCCTAAGCCCCAAAACTGTACACCCCCTACCTGTAACCGAAACGACCTACCTTTGTAAGAAACCATATAGAGAAGTCACAATAAGGAACCCTAGAAAGGTAGAGCCTAAACCCGAAACCGAGCAGATTTGCCGGGGCTGGCGCCCCAAGCCCTCGCAGTCGGAAACCCTGGGGGCCCATACTCCGAAATCCCGAACCCCGGACCGTAAGTGCGGCTGATGATTGGGTTTAGGGTTTAGGGGTTTAGGGTTTGGGGTTTAGGGTTTAGGGCTGATGATATAAATGAAAGGAAACTACAGGCGGAGAGTTTAGGGTATATATGGGGCTTCTATAAGGTATGTAGACCTTCTATAAGGCTCCTATAACGGTAACTACCCACCTGAAAATGTCCCAGATATAAATCCTGCACTACGCATAAAAAGGCTAAGGAATATACCGTAAATCCCAGAGTTTAGGGTCCTTAAAGTGATGCAGGTTTTTATACCATCAACAGCAGCGTGGGTCTACTCCTTAATTAACGGGGGTAAGGCATTTTCCTTAACTGAAACGGGTTTGGGGTTTAGAGTTTAGAATTAAGGTTTAGGGTTTAGGGCTTAGGGTTTCGGGCTTAGGGTTTAGAGTTTAGAATTCAGGTTTAGGGTTTCGGGCTTAGGAATTCTGGCCCTGAAAGCACCCTGGAGGCGCCTTGGCTCGGCCCCGACAGAGTTGCCGCTTCCTCGGGCGCAGCCTTTGCCGGTTCCTGTTCGAAGCGTTTAGCGGCTTTAGGGGCTTTAGAGGTTCAGGGCCAGGGGTTTAGAGATTTTGGGGTGAGGGGTTTAGGGTTCTAGGGTTTAGCTTTTTTAGGGCTGTAGGGTTTTTGGGGTTGCCCTTCGCCTTCGGTGCACTCCAGCATGACATGCAGAACTCAGAAAAACGGACCAATGGGGTTTATGGTTTAGGGTTATAGGCCCTAAACCCTAAACCCCTAAACCCATAAAGGAACCCTTACAGGAGCCCCTAAAGGCACTCGAAGGAACTCGATCAGGGCATTTAAGGGTTTAGGGTTTTGGCGCTCAGTGCTCAGAGTATAGGTCGGCAACCCTAAACCCGAGAACCCTGCTTGGAGGGTCGGGGGACTTAGTAAGTGGTTATTTTAAGGACTTATAAGTATCATAACCCCGCAATTACTAGGTCCCCCGACCCTCCAAGTAGTGCCCTAAACCCTAGACATCTTGCGTAGTTCTCTAAATAAAGGTCCCTGTCTAGATCCCCAATCTAGTACGGCATCCTTATAAAAAGGACCCTGAAAGGGACCCTAATTTAGAAAACTACCCTTTTAGTGATTATCTCAGAAATGAAAGTTAGTAACCACAGCATGAACGGGTGCCGAATAAGACCTCGAAATTCTCCACAGATTGCCAAGATAAAGGGCCCCAAACAAATCCTAAACCCCAAACAGTCCCAGTAGCCTTCATCTTCGGCTTGTACGTGGCGAGATCTCGGAAAGCCGGCGTCTTCAGCTGGGCGGAAAGAACCTAGCGTCACGAACAAGAGGCCCGAAAAGTCCGAATGGGGTTGGGTTTAGGGTTTGGCCGCTTAGCCGCATTATAGTATGCTTCAGCACCTATACGGCGACACATGACCTGCGATGGTTTTGGACCTTGGGCTGGACCCTGAGCCCTGAGTGTAGGGCTAAGCATCTTGGGCCTAAATAGATACCAGTACTGTTTTGGTGGTTCCTTGTTACAAGTATAGTATAAACCCTAAATCCTAAACCCTCAACCTAAGGCCCTAAACCCTAAACCTGTCAACCCTAATTACAAGTATAGCATTTGCCCGAAACCCTCAACCTAAGGCCCTAGACCCTAAACCCTAATTACAAGTATAGCACACAAAACCATATATCCTAAACCCTCAACCTAAAGGCCCTGAGGTTAGGCCAGAGGAGTCGGGTCCCGGGTTCGCTCAGCTTTGGCAGAATCGAAAAGACAGGGAACGCGTAGTCTATACCCTAAACAGTCGTAAAGTCCGTATTCGGTTTAGGGTTTAGGGTTTGGCGGTTTAGGGTTTAAGGGGGATTTAGGGGGATTGGGCCGTATCTAAACCCTAAAGAATCGTAAAGTCCTTATTATAGCGGTAGCTGTCTAAATTAGGGTCTTGTTCTTGAGGTCCTTTATATAGGTGTGCCGTACTATATTTGGGACGTAAAAGGTGACCCTAATTTAGAGAACTACTCATAAGCCACCCCTGGATAAGGCATCCCTGGACACCTGAAACTCCAAGTACGAACTGCCCACTCGCCGGCACGAGCATGCTGGGTTCAGGCATTCGGCTGTTTTGCAGGAATTGGGGTTCTAAGGGTTTTTGGGAGGGTGAGGGGGTCTGGGAGGACTCAAACCCCAACCTAGATCCTGGGTGTTAGGATTTTTGGGGACCCTTGGGGAGAAAGACCCTCGCAACAAGGTCCCCTTTAAGAGAGGTTCAGAAGTAGGGTTCAGAGGGGTCCCCCTTGAAGGGGTCTCCCTAATACTACCTAGGAGATCCTTAACCTCCTCAAGACTCTCAGAGATGCGGGCCTTGATCTTCCCGGATACATCATGAAAGCAGCATCAGCGGGCAAAGATGCACAACGAGATTTCCCATGTTCTGCAGCGGCCTATAACACCCTCAAGCCTAAGCCCGAAACCCAAAGAAACAACCCTAACTCCTAAAGCACAGAACCCAAGCACTAAAACTCAACACCCTAGGCCCTAAAACTCGAATCCCAGATAAGCCCCAAGACCGCATCGACCTTAAACCAAAAATCCCAAACCCCAAAATTTCATATCATCGAACCCCAGCATTTCAATGAGCTCGCTGAGCCCGGACCTCCGCAATCGATCGCTGGAGATCGCCTTCCGAAACCAAAGTAAAGGGAAACTCCAGGTGGGGAGTTTAGGGTATATAGGGCTTCTATAAGGCTTCTATAAGGTATATAAACCTTCTACAAGGCTCCCCCACCTGAAAATGTCCTGGACAAAGGGCCCGAGTTGTTCTAGGTCTTCGGGCTCAGGGTTTTTAAGGGTTTAGGGTTTTTTGGGTTTAGGGTTCGGGGTTCAGGGTTTAAGGGGATTTAGGGGGATTGGGCGGTAAGCGGCTTCGGGTGTAAGGTAAGGGTTTCTGTCGAGGCTACCTTTACTTAAGGAAACGAAAGTTTCGCGTGGATTCCCGGAAGCCCCAGGCCTTAAAACCCTCAAAACCCTATAAATCCTAAACGGCTTAGGATCTAGGGTTTAGGGTTTACATCCTAACCCTAAACGGCTTAGGGTTCAGGGTTGGCACCCTAAACCCCAGAAGCCCCAAACTCCCAAACCTTTTGCGCCTGCTGCGCCGGCCGCCGGCCCGCGGATCTCGCGGAGTTTCCTGGACCCCGCCTTAGCCTCCTCGGGAGTCTGCTCCTCACCTCTCAGAAGGGCTTTGCTTTTACCCTAAACCCTAAACCCTAAATCCAGGGGAGGGAAGGGGAGAGGAGGGGAGGGAGGTGGCGGGGTAGGGTTCAGGGTTTAGAATTTAGGGTAGGAGGGCTTGGGCTTCGATGATTACTCTTTTCGTAGGACTGTCTCGATCTTACTTGATCTTATAAAGTTAAGATTTAGGGTTTAGGGTTCTATCGGCTCGATACGTTTGGGGTTTAGGATTTCATAAGGTTTGATGGGCTTTAGATGGCTTTACAGGATTCCATGAGCTTCTACCAACCACAGAGGGTTTGTTTTTGGCTTCCGATTCGGGGTCTAGGGTTAATCCTAAGAAGAGGCATTAACCTCAGAGGCTCAGCTTGTCGTTCAAGGATTCTCGGATCCACTGCTTCGGGTAGCCTTAAACCCTAGACCCTAAACATTAACCCTTAACATGAACCGAACAACCTTAAACCCCAAACCCGAGACCCCAAACACCCAAAAGCGTTGAGGAGTTACGGCTTAGTCCTCAGGGCCAGGCTTTTTGTGCGCTTCGTTTAACCATTCGGGGGCTTTGAGGTTTACTGTAAGGCGTTTTGGGGTTTGGGGCTTATAGGGTTTAGGGCACGAAACGACGCTGATGTAGACCCTGAAAAGGTAGGATCCGCAACATATCCCAGACTCAAGCACACCTAACTTTGAGAAACCAAATCCTGAACGCTTAGAAGACCTTGCACAACCCCACATCATGAAAACCTTAACCCTAAACCCTAAACCCCTAAACCCCTAAACCCCGAACCCCCTAGACCCCTAAACCCTAAACCCCTAAACCCTCCCTTTGGCCCCCACCAAACATGGCGTCTCGGATGCCTGGAGGCTCGTCAGAAGCCTTCACTGGTCGCAGGCTACTTCGGTTGACCTGGACCAGGACTGCGTGCTTCTGGGTTCTTGGTTAAGGCTTTTAACTAAAGTTACCGTGAAGGGGATCTATAGTACATAATATGGTCTCCTTACTATGGTAACTTTTACTAAATCCCCCAAAGAAGAACCCAGGTTTGGGGGTCAGGATTAAGGCCTTGGGTTTGGGGCATAGTGTATAGGCCCTAAACCCTAAACCCTAACCTCTGGGAGCCTGGGGGTATAGGATTCGGATGACGGCAGAACTGGTATTCCAGACTTGAGCTATCTGCTCAGCTCCCCCTTAAGACAGAACCAAACCGCTAAAACCTAACCCCGAAACAATGGGGTGCTTCAGTCTCCGATCCTGTACAAAGAACTAACCACCATCTCTTCAAGGAGAGCATCGAATTTTCGTCTTAGTAGGCGTCCATCGAACGCCATAAGTGTAGATATGGGTAGGGGCGAGGGGTAGTTGTAGTCCGAACTCGGCTTTGGGATGCTCTGTAAGGATATTGGAGGCTCTCTTGCCGAGGCTTAGAGTTTAAGCTTTAGGCGTTTCTGGCGTGTAGTAAACCCTAAACCCTAAACCCTAAACCCCTAAACCCTAAACCCTAAACCCCTAAACCCCTAAACCCTAAACCCTAAACCCTAAGTTTCGTAGTTTCAGGTTCAGGGCTTCGGGAGCTTTACTAGCAGAGAGCTTCTCTGCAGCAACTCTCACTTCGGCTGTAGACCTGGGCCCGATTAGGGTCTAGGGGTTTAGGGTTTAGGGCATAGGTTTAGGGTTTAGGTTTTTTTTTTAAGTGTAGTGGCCCTTTCTCCCCGCTGTAGGTCGAAATTGCCTGTCTGAGGACAGACTTACACATTGACGGGGCAAAGCATTTACAGCTCAACCCGAAGCATGACTCAAGAGATGTACCACTGCTGCACCTTAGGTTGCACTCAGGCATCTCGACTACGGCTTCGCTCAGGGTTTAGGGTTTAGGGATTAGGGTTTAGGGCTTAGGGACCGCAGCATTGACTTTTCAAACCTGCAGATGTGACATGGGCGAGCCTCCTGCATCCCTTGATGTAGGCATATTCCTTGAGTGTGGTAAGGTGCCCTTCATCCAGTACCCTTGATCAAGGGCTAATGTAGGGCCCTTAATAATTAGAATGGGGTGTTTGGGGGTTCCTTACTATGACTATAGTATACTTTACCCCAAACCCTGATCTAATTTTTAAGGCCCCTATATTATCGGAGTTTGGAGGAGGGGGTCAGGGTCGGAGGGCCCTGCCAAGTCGAAAACATGGGGCTCCCAGAGCCACTGCTGCATGACGCCGGCATTATTTTTTGAGAGTTTGAAGACTTTGGGTGCAATTAATGTTGAAGAAAGTGCTCAAAACTACTCAGTGGCCAGACCAAGCTAAGTCCTGGCGCATGGCATGTCAGGCCAAATTAGCTTATTACAAGGGCTTTCAGTTTTCTATATTTCTAGCAACGAGCCCAAAGGAGCATGGCGAGTTTACTACAGGAGCCTTCATAACTAGAATAGGTTTACGAGGGATATTATACCATAAATACAATAACGAGCCCGAAGGAATGCTTATCGAAGAAGTGTTTGCTCATCTGCCTGCGGGGCACTTGCAGCTTTCAGGTAAGGACTCAGTTGCTGAGTTCATAAGCACAAAAAAGTGCACACTTTCACTCAGCTCTATAAGGGATCTTTTTATCCCAAAAAGTTTATAAAGTGTAGTACTTCAGCTACTACGAGGAGTGTGAACCCAACCCCCTAAAATCACACAAAAACCCCGGAACCCCTGTGCTCGAAGCCCTAAATCTTACACCCGTACAGAAGCCCTATGACGCCCTGATAGAACCCTGGCTACCCCTCATTAAACACAGATGTAAGAAAGAAGCAGGAATAAACCCTAAACGCTAAACCCTGAACCCTAAACTGCTGGCCACAAACCTCCTGCACAGCTCCGCCAGATCGCCGTTTGACTTTCGCCTTTGTGCCGCATAAGTCGACCACTACTCCTGCCGGCTTAGGGCTTAGGGTTTAGGGTTTAGGGTTTAGGGTTTAGGGCTTAGGGTTTAGGGTTTAGGGGAATTCTGAAACCCAGAGACCTAGGGGGTGTCCAAACCAGGAACCTTGGGGAATCTGCTATTTCGGATCTAGTTTGTGACGTTTTCTGTGGGGCGGGGGGGGTAATGCAAAGATCTTATTTTTAGTATTTTTTATGAGCTGCTGCCATAAAGTGAAACCCTAAACCCTAAACCCTAAACGCAAAAATTACCTTAAACCCTAAAATTACTAAACCCTAAACCCTGAACCGTGACAAAGCAGACATGGTTCCGGAACAAGGACCCCAAGAAAGAGTGTAAATGGAGCCTTATGTAGACGCACATGCTACTGCCCCAAACCCAAACTCTGAACTCGATTCTCTACAAACCCTAAACCCTAAATCCAAATACCCTAAACCCTGAACGCTAAATCCTAAATCCTAAACCCCTAAACCCTAAACCCCTAAATCCAAAACCCCTAAACCCTTAAACCCCTAAACCCCTAAACCCCTAAACCCCTAAACCCTCCAACCCTAAACCCTGAACCCTAAACCCTGAAACCTGAAACCCCTAAACCCCTAAGCCCCTAAACCCAAAACCCTAAACCCCTGAACCCCAAAACCCTAAACCCTCCAATCATAAATCCCATGCTTTTTCAGTCCTTGACCTTTGATCTTGCCCTCGGCGATCCTCACGTTCATGCCCACCTGTCGCGGCCACCCAAAACCCCTAAACCCCTAAAGCCCCTAAAAGGGTTCCCGAGAGGTGAGACCCCCTGATGCTAAAGGGTTTTGGTGTTTAGGGCTGAGGGCTTAGGCTTTAGGGCTTGGGGTTTAGGGCTGAGGGTTTAGGGGTTTAGGGTCTAAGAATGGCTCCCCCTGATGCTAAAGGGTTTTTGTTTAGGGTTTAGGGCTTAGGGCTTAGGGTTTAGGGTTAGGGCTTAGGGTTTAGGGTCTAAGAATGGCTTTGGGCTTAGATATCTCTGGCCTTGCAAGGAGGCCTAGACCCCAAGACCCAACTAAACCCCTACACAGTTACTTGGAGGGTCGGGGGACTTAGTAACTGGTTATTTTATAAGTACCATAACCCCAAACTAGGATCCCTTTTAGGGTACTTATAACTCTACTTAATCTGTACTTACTAAGTCCTCCGACCCTCCAAGTATAGGCCACCTTCAGACCATCTTCCGGCGGGGCTGCAGCAGAGGCAGTGGGGGGCTCGCCTCAGCTGCCGAAGTCTCCAGACAGAGGCTTTGGGAAGGGCTCATTTTGGGGGGCCTTAACAATTAGAATAGGGTTTTGGGGCTTAGGGTTTAGGGTTTCGGGTTACTATAGGGACCTTAATAATTAGAATGGGGCTTTGGGGGATATTATACTATAGGTACTGTAAGGAACCAGCACAATAGTAGTATTGGAAATTATCGAGGCCACTATATTACACTAGTGGATTTTGGAGCGAGAAAAAGGCTTGGAGATTTGTGGCTCGGGTGGAGGGGGGGGGGTTCGAAATTTCGATCTTGCGCAATTTAGAGTTCAGGGTTTAGGGAATATGAGTGATGAGCGGGCTTGGAGCTGAACCCTAAACCCTAAACCCCTAAACCCCTAAACCCTAAACCCTAAAACCCTAAACCCCAAAACCCAAAATCCTAAACCCCAAAACCCTAAAAACCCCTAACCCCTAAACCCTAAACCCCTAAACCCTAAACCCTAAACCCTAAACCCCTAAACCCCTAAACCCTAAACCCTAAAACCCTAAACCCCAACACCCAAAATCCTAAACCCTAAACCCCTAACCCCTAACCCCTAAACCCTAAACCCTAAACCCCTAAACCCTAAACCCTAAACCCTAAACCCGGTGTTCGAAGGGCCTAAGGCCCAAGCTGGTGGGAGCTTCGAATCGGCACCAAGCCAAGCCTGTCACCGAAAAGACCCACCTTTCTAAGGAACTCTGTGTGTGTGTGTATGTGTGTGTGTGTATGTATGTATGTATGTATGTATATATATATGTATATATATATATGGTGTAGGGTTTAGGGTTTAGGGTTTAGGGTTTAGGGTTTAGGGTTTAGGGCATATATACATAGAAACCATAACAAGGAACCCTAAGGGGTAGGTCTTTTCGGCCACAGGTAAACCCTAAACCGTATGGCATACCCATAGGCTCCTTAGTAGTTCCTTTTTGGAATTACCTCATAGGATTCTAAATATCAACCACAAAAAGGAACTGCTAAGGCGCCTATGGGTAGGGCCTGGAGTGTTGAGGTCCACCACAGCATTCCAGGAGATGCTTCTGTCGGCCGCTCGCTTGCAGTCAGGCAACTTCCAAAAACCCTAGGGTGGGTTTAGGGTTAAGGCTTAAGGAATCCAATACACACGAAGCCATAACCCTAAAGACTAGACCCGACGGTTGAATATAGGGGCCTATAAACAGTTACAGTACCAATACTATTTGTGGTTCCTTGTTAGAACTAGAGTATTATCAAATGCCCTCAAACTCTTTTCTGATTATGAAGGCCCAGGCAGTAGGGCTTGTACAAGTTATCAGGTGAGATGCAGGCTTCAATCGCGAAGCGTTGCAGCCACAAACGCTGCGCGCGTGAGCGTCGGTACTATCTCTGGCGCAGGGTAAGGCATTGTTTAAGGGGAGAGTTGTATAGAAGTATAGAACCGCAGACCAACCAGAAGCTGTAGTCATCTCGTATTTTAGCTTTCATGAGCAAGGATGCAGAGAGCGGCCTGCTTGTTTATTGAACCTGTGGCTGCCCCCTCAAAATCGTATAGAGCCCTTGTAGTAACCCTCATTGCACCCCTTGTAGCATCCCTGAACCTGAAGCCCTTGCCAGCAGCGACGCATACGAGTGCCAGGTTCTGCATCCCTCTGCCCAAACACCAGTAGCTCCTGACATCGGACACGACTGCTACAAGCCTCTGAATAGGTAGCACTAGCATTCCTATTCTTCCCCGTTCCTTCAGTGAAGCTTACCCCGACCGACACGCTATCTACCCTGATTGGGGTACTTCTAAGGTGGATCTTGGTTGACTCCTGTGTGAGTCGCAGTGATGGTTCTTGTTGTTTGATTTGTTTGTCAGGCCTTTGTCTTGGGCCTGGTCTGATTCAGTCTTCTTGCTCTGGGTGGAAAGGGTGTAGGTTCTGGAATGAGTTGCCCAAGGCACTGGATGCCAGTGCAGACGGAACAAGGTGGCAGCAATCACGTGTTTGGGGCAGACCTGGTTCCGCCTCAAGTTTCAATTCCTGCGGGGTCTGGAGAATTAGGAATATTTTTCCTGTATGGTCCCTATCTATCTATCTATCTATCTATCAAGTATATATATATATATTCATTTATTTATTTATTTATTTATATGTTCGTTCTGCATATATACATAGTTACTCCAGAATATACACACCCAAACAAAAGGCCTCCATAATCATTACACCTCCATGAGCCGGAGGGCACGGTCCAGGATTGCATTTCTTCTTCCTGCTGCAGTTCTTTCTGACCCAACCCCGTCTGCTAATCCGCCTCACTTGTACACCAAAACCCTGAGCCGTAAACTTCTAAAGCTCGGAGCCCTAAATCCTAACCCCCATAGCCCTAAATCCTAAACCCTAGCCATAGGCCTCCCAACCCCTCGTCTGATAATGAATGCTCCAAGCCCTCTTTCGGGTTGTGGGGTAAAGGAATTTTCGGTACTGTGCATGCATGGGTTGGAAAAGGGTGTAATGGAGGGGCTTGGAGGGTTGTTATGAGAGTCCTCGAAATATATACTTTGGTTTGGAGCTTCCTCCTTATCAGGCAGCACTCTGCGCAAGAAAGCTTCGCACCTAGAGGATTTCCTGGTTTGTCGGCTTTGAGCTTAGGGTTCAGTGCTCTACCTCACAGATCTTTAACCTGAGTGCGAGTGATGTAATCAGTTCTCGTGCTTCGAAGGCTTAAGCAACTGAGCCATCAGGCTCTACGCCCTACAACCCGAACCCCAAATCCGCATCCAAACCCTTTAAACCACTGCCTCGGCTGACCATCACGAGGGTTTATAGTAGACAAGACTTCTGCGTGGTGGCTTTTTCCACAACTCAATTCCATCTAGCAAGAACCCAGCAAGCCCTGACGCAGGGCCTCCCCAGGGACTTTGACCATGTCAGGGTGGGTCGGGTGCCTTTGACAGCATCGAGAGTCGACTCCAGGAGTTCCGCGTCTTGAAGTTTTCCAGGGGGGGATTAGCCAAAAAAATGAGTTTAGTGGCTCAGGCCGTTGCCGGGGTTCAGGGTTTTGGGGATTTTGCGGATTTAGGGTCAGTTAGGGTTGTAGGTTTGTTTTTTGATGGAGGGGATTCGTTGTTGAGGCATTTGGGTTTGTGTGCAAGGAAAGGTCGACGCATGATTTGGCAAGTCAGGGATTTGGGGTTCAGCATTAAGCAAGCCCTAAACCCTAAACCCTAAAGCCTAAGTGATGGATGGCCCAGATACTCGGTCACAACACTACCGGCGCCAAGAATAATATCGAGTAGACATAGCAGTAAACACAGAGAAGAGAGCCAAGGGAATAGCAGACAGCTAGAGCAGTGGTATTAAGCAGATTAGGAGCAATCCGTTTACTGGCTTAGCCTCGATGTTCGTGTTGGGATGTGTCTCCTTCCAGTCCCCGGCAGTGGTTATTTTTTATCACGGCAGCTGCAGTCGTGCGGGTCTGACAGATGTTGCGATTTCAGTTTTGCGGCGAAGAGAAGACAACACAAACCATAAACCCAAACCCTACACCCTGACCCTAAACCCTAAACCCTAAGCCCCTCGTCCATAAAGACCTAAGCCCTGACTCCATGACTCCATGACCTTAAGCTTGACAGCCTAGATGTGAGGCAGGCCTTATTGTCGTGCTTTTGATGCGAGTGAACAGCTAGGGTTTAGGGCCGTTTAGGGTTTGCAGTTTAGGAATACCATTTCATGGGCTTCCGTGGTACAAGTAAGGAAAACGAGCCCTCAACAACCCTAGTTTAAAGATCCTTAACAATCCTAGTCTGAATGTGAAGATCTTTAAGGCAGATTCTAAAGAGTGCATTGCAGATTTGCCTACAGGCTCACGCAGGCACACACACACAGAGACAGAGACACGCAGACACACACGCGGACAGACAGATATGCCTTTCTCTTGAAGACAGACGAACTACCACTTGGCAGGCCAGCAGTGACCCAGTGCGGACGGGCTCCTAGAATCACAGCTTTGGGATGCAGGCTTTCAAGTTTCTACCTCGGGTCGTGGATAAGGTTTGGGGCAGCTTGCACGCCTACAAACCCAGTAGTGGGAGGTGTTTGGCCGTCTTCCTTTTCGTAAGTGCCTCAAGAGTACATTGCAGGAACCTGATCCAGCAACCACGTCTCCCCTACTCGGGCGCTTTTTTCTGAATCCTCAATTGCAGGACCCGGGTTTCTTCGTCGGATTCCTCCTTTACAAGTACAGGGCTTCTCCAGCATTCTCTTCGAGCTGTTGTCCATAAGGTTAAACCTCTAAAGGCTTCGGGTTATAAATCCTAAAACCTGTAGGAGTAACCCCCTAAGCCCCTAAACCCTAAAACCCCAAGCCCCAAACGACAGACCCTAAACCCCCAAACCCAAAATCCTGCTGCAGCCTGCTCCCGACCCTGTCGGGCCCGGAAGTGCGAGTCTAAAATAAGACTCTACTAACTGCACATGCTATTGCGTTTAGGGTTTAGGGCTTAGCGTAGTACGGTAGAGGTATTCAGGCTAGAATGTCCTCCAAAACGGTACTCAGCAAGGCGTCTATTTTCAGTCTACCGAATTTTGGCCAGCCCATTTTTTGTTTGGTCCCGTGGTTCCGCTTCGACACGTCGATTGAGACTTGCTTGTGTGCTTGGTTCTGCTTTGTTGCTTGCATGCACTGTTGCTGCGAGTGCTGCTACTTATTTTGTTTGTTTTGTTTTGTGTGTGTGTGTGTGAGTCTGTTCTCTTTATTGTCGTGATTGCCGCGTCTGGAGTCATTGTGTTTTGTGTTAATGGTTGTGGCTAGTTGTTTGTGATCGGTCCTGCGAGTGTTTCCTCTGATGTGGTTTGTTTGTTATTGTCACTCATGCTCTCGTCGTAGTGATGCTGGCGGCAGTGGTGGTGTGGATGTTGTTGCTGCTGCCGTCGATGACGATGATGATGATGAGGAGGATGAAGATGATGTTGAAAATGGCGATATTGATGATGCTGCTAACGATGAAGATGATGATTTCGAGGCATTTAGCGGACGCGACAGCACCACTGCACATCACGATTGTGACAAGAGTCGTCAGAGTTTCGCGATTCAAGGCCTGCGAGCTGCATTTCGAGCGGTGCTGCGGCAGTCACCCGTCTTGCGGTCGCGCTTCGCCAGAGCCGGGCCCCCAGCGAAGCACATCTACCCACAGGCCGCGAAGTAGTTCCTTTTTGTGGTTTATATTTAGAATCCTATAAGGTAATCTCAAAAAAGGAACTACTTAGGGGCCTGTGGGCCTGGGTAGTTCCTCTGTGGAACTTCGACGACCGAAAGATCATGTGGGGTCAGGTCCGCTCATTGTACCTGATTGTTTTTGCCGCTCCCAGAAATAATGACACCCACTCCAAAGTAAGGGGCACTGAGTCTACTGGCATTGGATACATCGGTGGCAGGACACCAAAATACAGTAGATTCCCTGTGGCATATTACGGGAATTACAGGCTGACATGGTTCAGTCATGGTACAGTCGTTGTTGTTGGGCCTGTCTCACATCACTGGGTGTGACTATTATTGCCGTGTCAGTTGCGTAGGATGTTATGACTCGCTCTAGCTGATTCTAGCTGCAGCTGCTGCTGGTACTGGGATCGATCAGCACTTACTGCATGAAGCAATCTCAGGAGTCATATGCATGCACAGCAGATGGTGGCAGCATGTGAATTGCACTGCTATGCCTTGCACGGTCTCATGCCGTATCGTTGAGTGCGTTGCGATGCAACATTTTGTACTCAACCCTGAAACCCTAAACCCTAAACCCTAAAACCCTAAACCCTTAAACCCTGTGAATTAGCATTGATCTGCCAGACGAGGCTCGGCCTTTCCACGCCGCGCTATGACATGATGGAGCTTTTTCTGCCATGTGTGGTTTGTTGTTTTTACTTTGCCTCATGCATACCTATGTTGTTTGCAGTAGTACTGCGCGGTGTCATGTTGCTGTATGTTCACTAGTAGGATCAGCAAAGAAAACGATGGTTTCACTCAACACCACAGTCCCTAAATCCTAAACCCTACCTGCGGCCGAAAAGACCTACCATTTTAGGGGTTCCTTATTATTATAGCTTCTCTAAATATATTTTCTTAAAGTCCTTATGATGGTTTCTTTAAAAAAATCGTAAAAAAGGTAGGTCTTGTCGGTTACAGGTAGGGTTTAGGGTTGTTCTTTGCTTATTAAACCCTAAACCCCAGGAGTGAAAGGGTCGTTGCACTTAAAAAAATGGGAACCCCTAAAAGGGAACCCTTTAAGGGTTCCTTTAATTTAAGGGCTCCCCTAAGGGTCCAAGTACCTAATAATCATCTACTCTTCCAAAAATTTAACCTACAGAACTACTATCCGAAACCTAAGCACCTAACTATTGGGTCCTTTGGACCCTAAGGCCCTAGGGGCTCCCTTTCCCAAAGGGTCCTAAGTACCTATATGGTAGAATGTAGGGTTTCTATATTAGGAATTACTATTATGATTTAGGGAAGTATTCCCCATAACAGTACTTAGGACCCTTTGGGTTTGCAAAAGGGAACTTCTCCGACCACCAGGTCGCCGGTCGCTACGTCCAGGTGGTCCTCCGTTCTTCTTGGCGCCTCGGCCCCCGACTTCCTGTTGCAGGGCTTTTTTTACCCCAAGCCCTAAACCGCAAGCCCTATAAGCCCTGTAAGCCCTAGGTATCTAGGGCTTATAGGGTTTACAGGGTTTGCGGTTTGGGGATTGGGGTTTGGTTTTGTGAGTTTGCAGGTTCCGTTCATCTTTACGGGCTCTTTAGGAGTCTTACAAGAGCTTCGAGGTTTGGGGTTTGTATTCGTTGATGTTTAGAGTCCATGGTTGACGGTTCGCAGGAGTTTCTGCTTGATATCAGGGTGTCTGCTTCGGAATACACAGCTGCACTTTCGGTATTTATGCCTGTACATGGCCCCTAAACCCCAAACAGTCTGACAACATCTTTCCCTGTTGTGCCTCTGCGTGTCCTCCGTGGCACCTGTAACCTGCCATGCCAACATCTATCGGATCTATCGATGTTGAAATCCGAACCCTAAGCCCGAGCGCAAAACCTTCAGCCAAGGTTTAGGGTTTAGGCTTTAAGCCTTATGGGAGTAGGGCCTAAGAATCCTATTCTCTACTAAGGCATCACCCTAAACCATAAACCCTATAACCCTAAACCCTACTGCGAGTAACTGATGCGGCATGGGACGCAGAAGTCGGCCGCGCCGACCCAAAAACCTCGAAACAACGAGCACCTGCACCTCGAACACATCTCTGAACCCCAAGGCCTATATGACCGAAACCCTTATACCCCTAAACCCTAAACCCAACCCCCCGCTCCCCTTGTAACAAAAATCCATGCCCCAAACCGTAATGAAAGTCTGAGGTGTGTTGCGGAGTTTCGTGAGAGCGACGCGCCAGACAGCCAGACAGGACTGCGGTTTTGGGGGATTGAAACCCTAAACCCCAAACCCTAAACCCAAAACCCTGAAGCTTGTACGGTTTAGGGTTCCGGCTGTGGCAACTGATCTGGTTTCAGGATGCTTCACCATTGAGGTTTGGACAGTTCGGTTTAGGGTTTAGGGTTCACCTCGGTTTAACACCATTCCTTACAGGGGTCTTTCTTATTATCGTAATCGTACAACAACTGACCCCAGCACGCTTCTCTACGAAGGAAGACACTTGTGTTATTTCTTATGTGGCGGAGTTTGTCACAGGACTGAGGCTCGAACACGGAAGGGCAACAGTCCCAAACTCAATCATGCTTCTGCAGAGCCACGGTTTAGGGTTTTGGGTTTTAGGGTTTAGGGTTTTAGGGTTTAGGGTTTAGGGTTTTGGGTTTAGGGTTTAGGGTTTTGGGTTTAGGGTTTAGGTCCTAAGCAGTTGAGCTAACTTTTTCGAGCAGCTGGTGGGCCCTCCACACAGTCGTCTGAACTGAAGACCCCCGAGACCTTGAGCAACCCGGCGTACTAAACCCTAAACCAAACCCCGAAACCCTAAACTTGCCCTAAACCCTAAACCCTAAATCCTAAACTGAACCGAGAAACCAAAAACCCCTAGACCCTAAACCCTAACATAATGGAGAGGCCGCAATGGCGCCCTGAGACTCGCGGCGGCCGCTGCTACTTTGCCTCCACTGCAGTGCAAAGGCCAAGCGGAGATACCGTCACGGCCATTTTAGGGTTTAGGATTTAGGGTATCGTCATGGCCATTGCTGTGACTCCTGTCTTTCATGCTACTGCTACTGCTACATCAACAGCGTCAACAACGACAGCAACAACTGCAAACCACCAACACGACAACAGCGACCACGACCACGACCACCACGACCAGGACCCCGACAACAACGGCAACTACGACGGCAACCAACACAAGCACCACGAAAACAACCGTTGATGGTGCTGCTGCTACAGCTGTATTACGACAACCACGTACGACTACAGCTGCTGGTGCTGCTGCTGCCACTGCTGCTGCTGCTGCCAGCGCTGCAGATGCTGTTGCGGCTGCGGCTACTTCTGCTCCTGTGTACTGCTACAACACTGCTTGTGCTGATACCACCACCACCACCACCAACCACCACCACCAACCACCACCACCACCACCACCACCACCACCACCACTGCGACTACCTACTACTACTACTACTACTACTACCACTACTACTACTACTACTACTACTACTACTACTACTACTGCTACTGCTACTGCTACTGTACACGACAGTAGTACTACTGTCTACTAGTACTGCGACTGCTACAACTACTACAAC